>VZTE01005206.1:0-31916 GCA_013397775.1 Eulacestoma nigropectus
ACAACATAACATACACATTCTCCGTGCTTTCCATTACTTCAGTCAAACTTCGATGAATCACTACCACCAGGCGTATTAAAATGGCAGTCCTGATTCTTACTCCTGACTTATAAAAAGTGTAAGCCAGCCCTTTTTTCTGGCTAGTGGGAACAAAAAAAAAAACAAAAAAACAGAAAAGGAAGCAGTGCAGTGTCCCCGGTGCACTCCCCCAGAGCACGGCCGAGACTGTTGGAGCCCAGAGCCGTTGGACCCCCATTCGTTGAACTGACCTGAACCTGGTCCCGTGGCTCCGGCCCTGCCCCCGGGTCCATCTTAAAGATAGAACATCCTTGGGCATTAAACAGATGGTTAAGGAATAAAGCAGCTTTATAACATTACCCCAGGACACTGAGTCTACTGCACAAAGTTTGTGAATTTATCCTTTCTTTTTACTATGACCAATGTAACCTCTCCATTGTTTTTAGCTACATGTTGGGCTGATGAAAAGAAGGGAATTTGGATAGATTGGGAAGCCACTCCCATGGTGCATGGAGCTTATCAAACCTATGGACTTCCCCCTAATGCACTCTGTAACTTGTCTTTATATCAGAAGTCCTGTAACTTTACACATCCAAAGACAGACATGACAATTTTGTCATGCATCAAGCTCCCTCATCCTAGCATTGACAGTAGTGAAGGTGAACTTGGACCTGGAATACAACCTTTGAGAAATATAGTGGTACTGAGCCATGTTATTTTTATCAGTGGGATCCACTTTTTGATCCACTATATGCACCAGATCAATATGAATCCAATTATGCTACAGTATTCAGTCTCCATGAGTGTGTACAACTGCCTAATGTAACAAATGTAATGTCAATTGACCGAAGTAATTTAATGTGGGTATGGTCTGAAGAAACATTATTTGTAGAACTTGCATTTGTAGAGTCTAAATTTATAGTATCCCAAACAAAGGATGGCCCTTTCTTTAATTGGTCAAAGGTTATAACATGTAAAGAATGGACAGGAGATCCTCCAAGAAACATGGTTTTTATCTGGAGTCTCAATATTGCTAAGGGAGATGTGTACCTGTTGGGGACACCCCTCAAGAGAGTGGAAAAATCAAGATGATCATTGTAATACTACCAGCTCATGCTGTGCTAGCTGATGTGGGATCTCCATTACCCATCTCTCAGTCCAGGGTATCCCATTAGGTACTAAGCCAAAAGTCACCATTCTTGATTTGTAAGACAAAACCAATTGTAAAAACGCCGAGTATTTAGCTCCCGTAGGAATGGCCTAGGGCTGCTCCAGTGGGCAGTTTTATTCACACCTGTCCCTGGAACAGCATGCTGGACGAAGGTGTGGAGTCATAATCCCTTCCCTTTGTCCCAAGCACATCTTCAATTTTACTGGAATGTCCAAAAGACGCCAACACCGCAGTGTCTCCTTCTCTGAAGCAATGCAAAGACCAGAATGGCAAATCAGTGGGATTAAAGTTCCAAATTACTCTACCACCAGACAAACAATATCACTGATCCTCAAAAACATCCTTACCTCTTGTATTACTTTAAAAAGGCATCAGTTTGGGTTGGAAAATATCACTCGGCAATTGCATTTATTGAGTAATTGGCACAAAATGCATTTGGGGAACTTGTCACACAAGTCCAGCAGGCTTCCAAAATGAGTCAAAAAATAGGTTAGCCCTAGACATGATATTGGTGAAAGAACAAGGAGTATGCAGATTGTTGAATTTATCTAAAACTGAGTGTTGCATTACCATCCATAATACCTCATCCTCCATTGAGGAGGCATGAGCTAAGATGAAAGAAATAATTGATCCAGCTGGAGAACTATTTCAGGTTATGCAACCACAAGACTGGTTTGGTGGATTAGAACCTGGATCATGGGTTACTACCATCCTAAAGTCTTCAAGGCTTACAGGATGGGGAAAATGGTTAGCACAAGTTGGACTTGGAAATGTCGTGAGATTTGTATTTATAATTGTTGTCAACATGATCACATGCTTGCTTATATTGCTTCCCCCTCTGTTCACTATATTCGTATCACCAGCATAGGAGAAGACCACATCAATGTTCCTCAGGAAATGTAGAACCACGGGGTGGAATGTAGCGAACGAGTAAAAAGTACAGAATGTTTCTCCATTGCCTCTTCGAATATGAAGGTTTGAAAGTTAAAGCTCTGAACAACCTCCAACAAAAACTTTAGAAACTGCTTTATTTTAAAAAATGAGGCATCTGTTTAAAGGTCATTAAAGAGCCTGTAGTTGATGTATCAGGCAAGCAAGCAGTAAACTTCTGATCTGTCAGACAAACTTGCCTGGACACCAGCAAGCAGCAAATGAACTTCAAGGGAGCAGAGGTGAAGTTCTCCATGGGCATGCAGTTGCTGCGAGGTGGACGGGAGGTTGCTATTCTCAAAGCCCTCTATAAGCAAGTGCCCAGAAGTGCTGTAAAATCTACAAAGTGTCGGAGTCTTTGCTGTCTTTGCTGCCCTGGCTGCTCCTGTGAGGCTGCTTGTGCCCCACCCGACTGGTGCTGCTGCCGTGGCTCTGCTCCCTGGCTGGGCAGCTCCGGGAGGGATTCTGGGGAAAGTTGCATGGCACCAAGAGAGATCCCCCTGGCACTCTGTGAGCCAACCCTGGAGCCATGGTGGGGGTAACCCCTTTCCTGTATTTCTGGAATGGTTGGATAGATGGGCAGAGTCCAATAAGATGAAGTTTAACAAGTCCAAGCTCTGAGTCCTGCATTGTGGCCACAATAACCCCCTGCCAACGCTATAGGCTGGGGACAGAGTGGCTGCACAGTGCCCAGGCAGAAAGGGACCTGGGGGCACTTGTTGACAGCCAACTGAACATGAGCCAGCAGTGTGCCCTGGTGGCCAAGGCGGCCAACGGCATCCTGCCCGGTATCAGTGTAGTGGGTATGGTTCGCTAACCAGGCAGAAATACCAATTTAGTGTAGTGGTTTGATCACATCTATTTCACTCTGTGAGATAAGGATTAGAAGAAATGCAAGGCAGGCCTAACACTGTAAAGAATATAAAGAAGTTTATTACTAACAGAGTTAGAAGTAACAAGAAATAATAAGCAGTTAAACTAACCCTCCCCCTCCTTTCCTTCCAGCACTCCCCCCTCCTTTTACCACCTCACACAAAGGGTAACAATTTTGGTCAGTGTTGCAGTCCTTACAAGTCTCTTTCTTATGCTTAGGGAAAAGGGTTTCCTTCTGCTATGCCGTGGAAATCTTTCACAACTCAGTAGTCCGCCCGGAAACCATCTACTGAAGTGAAATATCTCTCCCATGAAAATTCCACAGTGTATTCATACTGCAGTCATGGGCCATCACATGGGGTTTCAAGTCTTTTTTAAAGATGAATTCTTCCAGCCTAAACACAAAGGCTCTCTGCTTCTTCACAAATCTCTAAAAGCTGCTTCACAACTACGTAGCCTGGCATGGCATTTTTTTACTTCTTCACAAGCTGCAACATGAATTCTCACAGCAATAGATTTTTCATCTCCCCATACTTGAAAATGATTTAAAGAGTTCTCCTGCAGCTTGCTAGAAGGGTTTTAAGTTTTGCGCTGAAGCGCCTCCATCCTCTTTTCCCGCTGCCATCTTTAGCGTTGTGCCACATGACTTACTTTCTCTTTCTTTCTGACCTTGCAGCCTCCATGTTCTTCTCCTTCACAGGCTGCAGTGATGTTCTTTTCAGTTTAGTGCGAGCTGTGCTGGCTGCAGGGAGAGCTCTGCCTGCTCCCGCCGGGTCTGCGCGGGGCCACATGGAGGGAGAAGGGGAACCCCCCAGTCTCTAGAAGCTGAGCCAGATGAATTCAGCTATGGGGCAGTCCATGGGTAGCTTTAGCTGCCCACGGCTCTGGGAGAAGGGGGAGGGAGGCAGGGGCCAGGCAGGAGCCCAGCCTGGGCCCGGGACGGACCTGGAGGCTCGGAGGCCCCCCCCTTTCTCTGTCAGGAGACCGGCAGCAAAAGGAACTTCCTGCCCTTGCACAGAGTTTAAATATGCAAAAATCACAAAAGCGCATTGGCTTAAAAGCTTGTCAGTCAACTTAGTTTCAACCTATTACAATGAGAAATAGTGTGGCCAGCAGGACCAGGGAAGTCATTCTTCCCCTGTACTCGGCACTGGTGAGGCTGCACCTCAAGTGCTGTGTCCAGTTCTGGGCCCCTCAGTTCAGGAAGAACGTGGAGATGCTTGAACACATCCAAAGGAGGGCGACAAGGCTGGTGAGGGGCTTGGAACACAAGCCCTGTGAGGAACGACTGAGGGAGCTGGGGTTGTTTAGCCTGGAGAAAAGAAGACTCAGAGGTGACCTTATCACTCTACAACTGCCTGAAAGGTGGTTGTAGTCAGGTGGGGGCTGGTCTCTTTTTCCAGCAACAGCTGACAGAACAAGAGGACACAGTCTCAAGCTGTGCCAAGGGAAATTTAGATTGGATGTTAGGAGAAAATTTTGTACTGAAAGAGTGATAAAGTTCTGGAATTGTCTGCCTGGGAAGTGGGGGAGTCACCATCCCTGGATGTGTTTAAAAAAAGATTGGATGTGGCACTCAGCGCCATGGTTTAGTTGAGGTGTTAGGGCATGGGTTGGACTCGATGATCTTGAAGGTCTCTTCCAACCTGGTGATTCTGTGACTCTGTGTGATCCTCCTCATCATTTCTTGGCATTTTCCTACTTTCCTATTTTATGTCTTTCATTCCTCCTTTAGAAAAAAAAATAAGGTTGAATTATTGTTTTGGATCCCAACATTTAACATCATTTGTTTTTAATCTTGCTTTGGGGTATGTTTAGAAGCTAATTCCTTTCTGCAATTGTGGATCGAGGCAAAACTTGCCTCTCCTCACTTTAAGTGGATTGGAACAGAGGACTGTGAGAAAGCACACTTTCCTAAGCAGTGCATAGGTGTGTTTTATGACTCTCGGATGAATGACTTGCATTCACTACAAGTAAAGTACTAATGTGCCTTTATAAAATATCTATAATAAAAATATAAAATGCCTTCATGAGGAGATACCATATTGCAGAGCAAATGACTTCACTGTCGTGCTGCAAATGTCTAAACTTTTTAGAAGTGTTAAGGGTGAGCTAGCAAATATATTCAACATGTGCTTGCAGTGTTTAGCTCCTTCTTTTACAAGGCAGTTTTGTATCTCAGGATTAAAATGAGTTGTGCATTTATTTACATGTTATGGAAGTGTTCAACAGAATAAGGTGTTATGGAAAATAGGTTCACTAAAGGAAAAGGTGGATCTCATGTTTAAAGAACAGTGAATTTACCATCAAAGGTTAAAAAGTAGGGTAATTTTAATGGAGTCTTGAAAGGTTGGCTTTTATGTCTGTGATATCAAATGGAAGTGGTAGAGTGTAAGTTTGAGGTGCATCAAAAACCAGACTGAAAATCTCTTCCCTTCTGAAGGAAACCAGTCTTTTGGATTACTACATTAGGTGCTAATTTATTCCAAAAGATAAGCATGATACACACTTAGTACTACAGAATTTACAAAATATTTATAGATTTCCTCTGGGATAAGTGTATAAACTCCTCAGAGAGGGCTTCAGAAACTTTTTCACCAAGATAATTGTGGTTTGTTGGATGGGTGTAGTTAGATGTCAAGTAGTCAAGTGCTGTTTCAGTGGTTATATCTGTTTTTCAGAGGAGTGATAGCTTATTTTAGCAGGATATTTTATATCACCAATGGCAATGCAACACGTGTCTTGAAAATAATCTCAAGTAAATAAATGTAGTAATAAAATATTGTCTTATTTTCCTGGTGTACTTCCTTACACCATAAAAGAAGTATTTCTATACTTTTTTAATCAGATATAGTCTATTGAGTGGCTGCTATCTTAAAAAACTGTAGTGTAAGTGCTAAACTTTCCTGTCATATTTCAAAAAGAGGGTTTGGTTAGTTTATTTTCTTCTTGTCTATTTATTTCCTTATTCCAAAGTCTTTGTTTTGCCCCATTTTTTAAACAATCAAAACACCCTTGTTCCATTCCAATGCTTGATGCATGGAGTTGTTTTAAACATATAAAATTCCAAGATAAAAAACTATAAATGTTATGAAAAACCCACTTTCTATTCTGACCCTTTCAAGCTTTTTTAATGAGTAAAATTGTACCCTTGATATTGTAGAATTAACTCTTCTAACAGATCGAACAAGTCTGTTGTATTTTTTTAATCTTGCCTAGTAAGTTCTAAGCAATGTGTTGCTTTGACTTTACCAATTTTCAAGGCTATTTCAGGTAATGTTTTCGTTCTTGCACTCTGTCAGTCATTATTTGTATGAATTTCTATTTTAAACTCCTTGTCTTGTTCACCTGTTTTCCTCTGATCCAGTGTTTCCTGTGTGCTTGTAGTATTCCTTGTAAGGAACATTGAAGAATTATCCTTATTCCACTCTCTGGTGTCTAAAAATAAAAATTATGCACATGAAACAGGGCTTTCTTTGGTCAGGTTATAGAAAGCAACTCCACTTAACATGGAAGTAGCTTTTATTAGTAAATAAAGGACCCACTGTTTAAAGCTTAATTTCATGGGTTAATGAATGCAGTCTCCATGTGCCTATGACTTAACCAAAGATCCCATATACTTCTCAGCATAGTTTTCAAAAATGCTGCATAATTCTCAGTTGCATTTTATATCCTACACAAATTGTCTTGCTGACATTTAAAACTGTCTACCCATACACCGCTGTTTATCTCAGTGACCTTCTAGTTCCTCGTGTTCTGGTGTGAGAGCTAAGGTGGTGTCATTTGTTTTGGTGACTCTTAGACATTTGAAATCACAGGAGTAGTTAGCTGGAATGTAATTGTCCAAATGAAATTTGTCCCAAACATGAAGGTTTAACACTTCTCTGCGAGTGAAAATGATCGGGTTTTATGTCTCATCAGAAATACAGTTCTTTCAGCAATGTATTTAAATACTAGGGTATAAAGTCAGTGCCTTGTCCCAAAGTAAGAGTTGCTGCCTTCTGAAAGATGAAGGATTTCCTTTTAGACTGTTACTGACTTTTAAACTACATATTATCCTTTTCCACAACTCAAATGCAGTTCTGAAATCTTTCTGTAACTTGACCCCCTTTACATTTTGTTTTGTACTTAATAAAAATATAAAATGTGAGTAGTTCCTTTCGTTTTTGGAACTGGTAGGGATGCAGTACAGTGTAAGTGACACATTTATTATGGTTCACCACCTATATTTAACTCAGATTTGGTGATGTTTCTGACAAGCTGCTTGCATTTAGACCAAGTCAGCAGTTCTCCATGATGACACACGGGCTGGAACAGGAGAACTAATCATCTGAAAAGGACAGAAAATAAAGGATTCAGTGGCAATATGTTAGGAAAGACAATTTGAAGTAAATATTGAGAGCAATCATTATTGTTAATTTTAATCTGTCAGTTTGACATGTGTGAAGTGCTGAATGCTTCATTTTTTTGGGTTACACAAATATAATGATGGGAATGAGCCATGGTGTTGAAGGCCCAGAAAGATTTAATTCTTCACAGTCTTTACAAGTACAAGGATATATTGTTAAGTTTCTACATGCTGCATTTTATTTATTAGCCTTTTTGAGTTCCTATTATGATCCTGAATCAGATCTGTTTTTCTCGTTATTTCCAGTGTACACTTTATTATTAGTAAGTACACTAGACTCAAGAATTGTTTAAAATTATGACATCAGATGAATTCATAAATACGAAGAAATCAGGAGAGAAGTGAGTTCATGTTAGCATGCTATTGAGTGACTGAATGCAGTATTTTTGTGAGGCCATTTTAATAGAGAAGAAAATTTCCTGTTTGAGGTTTAGTAAGAAGAACATTTAAATTAAAACTATGTTTTTATAGACAATTCCAGTGTTGTGGGATGACCTTAGCTGGCTGCCAGACACCTCCCCAGTGGCTTCCTTCCAGCAATAGGATGGGGAGAGAATCAGATGTAAATGCTCATGGACGGTGATAGAGATGGAAACAGGCAAAACTCAAGACTGCACATTGCCAGAAAGTGGAATATTTATGGGGAAACTTTTGTTGTGAAGGGATAAGGGTTGGTGTTTGTGTGTGTAAACTGTCCACCTGTGTCAGTGGTGTGAAGATGTTCCTTTGATTTTGGCCCAGTCCCATGAGCAGAGACACCTTCCACTAAACCATGTTCCTTGGGGCTCCATCCAACCTGGCCTTGGACACTTCCAGGGATGGGGCAATCACGACTTCTCTGGGCAACCTGTGCCAGAGCCTCACTGCCCTCACAGCCAAGAATTCCTTCCTGTATCTAATCTAAACCTACTCCCTTTCAGTTTAAAGCCATTCCTCCTTGTCCTGTCATTCCAGTCCCTTGTCCAAAATCCCTCTCCAGCTCTCCTGTAGCCCCTTCAGGCACTGCAAGGGGCTCTAAGTTTTCTCTGGAGCCTTCTCCTCTCTAGGCTACTCAGACCCAGCTCTCCCAGCCTGTCTCCAGAGCAGAGGTGTCCCAGCCCTCAGAGCATCTTTGATGCCTCCTCTGGACTTGGTCCAGCAGCTCCACGTCCTTCTCATGTTGGGAGCCCCAGTGCTGGATGCAGCACTCCAGGTGGGATCTCACCAGAGCAGAGGAGCAGAATCCCCTAGGAAATATTCCCGAACTGCAGGAGGGGATCTCTGCTCTGGGCTGGCAGCCCCTTCTGCCCTTCTCCTCCTCCTGCACCCTTCGAGGTCTGGAAATAACATCCACCCAAAACTGAGAGGATCCTTTTTGCCTTCCTTGTTGGCTATTTGCTTGTCATATCTTCCTTATAAAATTCCTTAGACTCGCAGGTTGTGGATAAAGTAACGGTGGGTAAAGGGATCTTCTGTGAGCTGGTGCAGGAAGACACCTGGGAGCTCTGCTGAGTGTGTATGTAATTAAAGCATGAAAACATTGCTGTGCAAAACACTTATTATACCATCCGTCACGATCATTCAAAGGAACTGCTGTTTTAAGAGCAGAACCAAATTTTGGTTTGTTTAGCTGTGAATTTAATGAGCAATTTGCTGTTAAAATACTCAGAAAATTTGAAGTGAGAACATTTGCAGGCCATTGTTGGAATACTGGGCTTTTTTACAAGGAAGAGGTTTATATCTCAGAGATAATGATTTTTAGGTCTCACACTGGAAATCAAACTACAATCTTACCTCCTGTTCCTTGTGCTCTCCTCCGTGTGGTGCTGTGTATCTGCAGCAGTACAAAGCTGAATTTCTGAGTAGTTTTTCTATACATTAAAACATTTGACACCAACTTCTTAGCTTGATTGAAGTAAACATTCCACATCTCTGGATAAATCAGCAACCTGGAACTTTGCACGCAGGAATTGTCTGTCACATCTCTTAAAGTTTTGACTGACACAACCACTTAAAAGCACAGGCAGATTAGTGGATTCCATTCATAATGACTTAAAATACATTAGATTAATCCTGAATTTATTACCTGTCACATAGTTCCAGGCTTAGAGATGAGTGCAGGGCAGGTATTCCAGAAGTGAGGAAGACTCACTGTGTTGTGGGATAAAAGGAGATCTTTTAGACAAGTCTGTAGATATTTCAGCTTTGAAGTCAGTACCATATGTCAGCCATACCTTAGCATAATGATAAACTGCAGAACATAATTTTAAGAATTCTGTTAACATAATTCAAGGTTTTTAATTATTTCCTCTGTATTACAATGATGGGCATTTCAGTGAATGCACAGAGATCTTTTTAAAGGTGGTACATTGCTACAAATCAGGGAAGATTTAAAGCAAAATGGATTAATAGATCAACCGTATCACTGATTAATGCTGAATTTCATAAAATCAAGGAATTCAGGCAACCTGTTCCAGTGTCTTGTCACCCTCACAGTAAAGAATTTATTCCTAATATCTAATTTAAACCTACTCTCTTTTGATTCAAAGCCATTTCCCTTTGCCCTGTCACTAAATGCTGTTATAAATAGTCTCTCTCCGTCTTTCTTGTGGGCTCCCTTCAGATGCTGGAAGGCTGCAGTTCAGTCACCCTGAGGCCTTCCCTTTTCCAGGTTGAAAAATTTCATGTGGAAAATAACTTGGTGAGAGTGAACAAAATCACTATTACTGCACCCCGAGCACCTCTGTGAAGTGCTGTGATGGTTTAAGTTGCCAACTGTAGTTTGTCACCTCCTGCTTTCAACCATCTCTGTGCCTGTGACTGATTGACAGATGGCAAACACGATGCCAGTACTTTCTGAGAATTCCAGATCTGGGACACAGTGTACTGCTAAGCCTGATGTCTCTGTTGGACACTGGTAGAAATTGTAGTGCAGAATTAGTGGACACATGAATGTGTCCTGTAGACTGGGGATCAGGCTTTTATTTTGCTTTTGAAGTGTGCTTCACAGTCCATATGCTTGACATACTGGAGTTCTTTGAAGATGTGAAGAAACACTTGAAGGAGAGAGATGGTGAGAGTTTTTCTGGATTCAGAGAAACCTTGAACAAGATCAGAGAAGAGAGGATCAGTGAGGGTTACTGAATACGTAGAATTCAGCTATTTGTTTTGTGCAGAAAAAGACATTCACACCCATTTCTCCTATAATTTTCAAGAAATCTCATGCTATTTGTGACTGTGAGAGTGGGTTGAGAGGTATTTTGTGTTTTTGCACTGTTCTTTAGAGATCCTGTTTTGGTTGCTGTATGTGGCTGTTTCTTAGAAGTATAAACTCAGAACTTTTCTCTGCAGACTGTACCATTGGTTAATTTTACCTTAGGATAAAGACTCTCTACGTTTTAGTGGTGAATCTCAGTAAATGTAGGTGAGCAGGTGTCCAGCTGTGGAAAACGTCAGACATATTGTATAGTAGTTTTTAACTGAAAGAGAGAACAGCAAATGAGCATTTAAAACATGCTGCCTTAAATATTTTTGAAGAAGATGCATCCTAGCAAGTACTAAGAGATAGCTGTGAGCTGCAAAAAATCTGGAGTAAAAAGCATCTATTGTAACTTTTTAGGGCGTGGGTTTGTATTAGAACTCTTAGCGTGAGCCAGGATTTATTTTTGATTTATATTTGTATGTTCATGCATTGATTATTGCATCAGATGATTCAAACAAGCACTTCAAAATATGATAGTACAGACAACATGGTGTTATTACTTTAAGAGAACGAATGAAAACATGCAGCCACTTACAGGACATTTGTGATTTAAGTTTCTATTACAGTCTCCATTATACAGAAAATGGCTAAACCCCCTAATTATTCTCTCTCCAGTTACCAAACTTGAGTTGTTTATTGTGTTGGCCGTTCTTTATCTTTTTTAAATAGCTCATGAAAAAGTAAAATATTTGAATTTGAAGCAGGAGAAAGGGAGAGCAAGGCCTGAAATATCTGAGTGATGTGGGTAGTGGGTGAGTAGTGTATAATAACTTGCCAGATATTTGCTCTGTAGAACAACATTTTTCCTTGACATCATTCATAAAGCTGTCATCGCCACACCACAATAGAAAGATACTTCCCTCTACACATTTTACAATATCTTGTAAGTTTGTTTGACAGGGCACATGACAGGTCTATCAAAACTGGGAGTCTCCTGTGACAAAATTCAAGACAACTGGCAATCCTGTAAGTGGAAAAGGTGGAATTCATATATGTCAAAAGCAACCTCATTTTTGTTTAAATTTCTAATAGTTGTCTTCTCATTTTTCCTTCTCATTTTTCTATCTATAGGATTTGAAATATTAAATGAGAAACAGGCTGAAATGCTGTCTAGCTGTACCATGCTTTTATATAACCTTACATGAACACTTGCTTGTCCTACCCGTGGATCTCTTTATGTCATTTAGTTGGAAAGAATTAGACTAGAGCAAAATTAAGAAATAAACTTTTAAAAAGTCTTGTGTATTTCCCTTAACACATCAGAGGTCAGTGAAGCAGGTGGCTGAACCTTGCTGAGAAAAGCTTGGGAGTGTGACTTGAACATGTGCTTAATGAAGCACACAGAAAAGCTAGAGAGAAACACAAGGTAGTGATGGACATGGATTCCATCAATTGAGCACAAAAGCTGCATTTCAGTGCCTGAGAGCATGAACAATTTATTTTTATAAATTGGGGAGATACTTGGAATGGTGCAGACTGTTGTCCACAGTACTTTTGAAAGTGGTGAAGTTGATTATAATCCTTAAAAATGCTCAGTCATTCACCTGTGTCTCACAGCCCAACTCAGAGGTGTTCAGGTAAGATGAGCTGTGGGCTGTGTTCTTTCCAAAGGCTTCCCTGGGTGGCAGAGAAAGTGGCAAGAAGATCCCTCCCTGCCTGCTGTGTCCTGGCTGCTGCCTGTTCTGAACCTTCTGGAGAGGGAGGGAATTTTCTCTTCGTGGAGGCAGATCAGAAGGCTCACGAGGGGAAGTTTTGCAAGTGAGGACTGAGAAAGGGAGAAAAAGGAATGGCTGAAAGGATGGAAGCTCTGCCATCAGGATGTTAGACTTCAGCAGCCAAGGACACTCGGGAGCAGCAAGAATTGGATCATCATCTCTCTCTGGTGACAAAATGGATTTACATTAGTAGGAAATGTGGCAAAAACCTGCAGATTTTTAAAGTGAAGCAGGGAATGCTGAGGAAAGGATGTCTGTGCTGCCAATGCTTTTGAAGAGGCATGGGGGATTTTATTTCAGACTGTCTCTAATCTGGCATTATGGACTTGAATGTCCAGTAGTGGATGGAGTGCACCTTCCAGCTTAGAATCACAGTATAATTTCTTTTGGAAGAGATCTCTGGAGATGGTCTGGTCCAATACACCTGGTCAAAGCGCAGTCAGCTACAGCAGGTTTCTCATGGCCACGTCCACTCAGATTTTGGGTATCTCCAAGAATGGACACTTCATAAGCTCTTTGGGCAACCTGTTCTAGCATTTGTCTATGCTGACAATAATAAAGCTCTTCCTTATGATTAAAGGAATTTTCTCTATCTTTGCACCCATTGCCCCTCATCTTTCCACTGGAACCCAGCTGACTCCATCTTCTTTAGCCCATCACACTGGGTATTTATATGCCTGGGTATGGTCTCCCTGAGCCTTCTCTTATCCAGGCAGAACATGCCAGTCTCTCTCAGTCTCTCCTCATGTGACAGCTTCTCAAATTCCTCTGCCACCTTGGTGACCCTGGGCAGGACTGGCTCCAGTGTGTCCGTGTCTCTCCTGTACTGGAAGCTCAGCACTGGGCATAGCTCTCCTGAGGGGTCTCAGCAGGGCTGAGCAGAGAGGAAAGATCACCCCTGACCTGCTGGTGATGCCTCTGATGAAACCCTCGTAATTCACCCTGAAATGATCAAGTTTCATTCTTCAAGACCATTTCACAACATGAACAAGGACAAGACTTAAGAGTGAGGAGGAGACTGACCACAAAAGCATCTTCCTGATCCAGACAAACCAAGTCCTGAAAATGTCCCCATAAAGTCCAATGGTAGATTATCACCAAGGTGAACTGATAAAAAAAGTGTAAGAATATAGGGGGCAGGGGAAACTTACAAAGCTTTAAAAATTCTGTTCTATTTTCTCTTTCTTTATTTTTAAATGGTACCGGTTCTCAGAAAATTGTAACTTCTAGTGGCTGGAAAGAGAGGATTGTAGGAGACGAAAGTCGAAATGATTCTATTTCAAAATTTGGGCTGACTTCAGATCCCATCATAATGTTGTGGTTCATATTATCCTGTGGTATTTTAAACTTGGATGCTTTCTTTTTAACATTTTGTGCTTAATGCAGTTACCTTAGCACAAGTGTATTATCAAGTATTTGTAATATTACATGTAAGTCTAATAAATTTCATTTTTCAGAAGTCATTAGGGTTTCTTGTGTCACTGTCCGTACCGAGAGCGGTGAAGAATGACACGATAAAATTTAGGAAAAAGTGGAATCTTACTATAAATCGGTTTATATAACTTCGTTCACAAGAGTAGCATGGTACTATTGGTCCCTTGGTCAACCACCTCCTAGAATGGTTGGTGGAGGCTACACAACACCCATTTCAAAATATTTTCCTCAATGTACCATAACAGCACTTCACAACAAACTCCAGGTGCAAAGATAAAGAACTAGTTTACAAAACCGTCTTCACTGTTTTTGGCTAGTCTGCGTGAGAAAGCAATGCTCTCACAGAACACTGAGAAAAGGCTGAAGAAGTTCTCCGCTTCTAACTTTTCAGCATCCATATTTCTTGTCTGCTTTGGAAAAGTTAATTGCCTTTTTTTAAAACCGTTTAGTTTATTTTTCTCTCTGACATAGGTTGAATGCGGGTGGGTTGCCTTAGGCAAACAATTACCAATCAGCACTCAAACAGAGACCTTAGGAGTAATTTACACTTTTCCCATATTAAAGCTGTGACGTTGATATATTTAAACTGATTTCTTGTGTGTCTTTATTTCAATAGGAAAAAGTTACGCTCCTGCTACCTGGTAAAAATAGATCATAAGTTGCCAAACAGATTGTTTACCATTTGGTGTGATAAAATTAAAATGTTAGAGATGGACAAGAACAACTTGATTCTTTATGATCTTATTATTTTTTTAAAGCAGGGTGTGACACTTGTCATGTAGATGCAGGAACACGGAGTCAAGTATTAATGCTTCGCTGTTGCTTGACTTTTAAAAGCAACTTCTGGTTACTGTTTTTCTTTTATTAAAGAGGGTGTCATACAAATTTATTGCCAAACAGTTCCTGACTTTTAAATGATACAATTCCTGACTGTGTTTTAATCACTGAGCTTAAAAAAAAGGGAAGTGGGCATAGGAGGAATTCTGGATGGCAGAAATTACGTATTTTGACACTCTAGAAACAAATCTAATTATATAATTTCTAAGATTATGTAATTTTAATGTAATTACTCCTGTCAAAAAAACACAACAAAACCAAAAAAAAAACCCCAACCAAACCAAAAACAACAACAACAACAAAAAACTCTACCCACCCAAAAAATCCCAAACCACCAAAAATCTCCCAAACAAACTAAAGACAAAAGAAAAATGGATTTGGTTTTAAATGAAGCAAAGACCCATCATTCTGGTTAAATAAAACTAAATTACAAAATAAAATTACCATGCCGTCGCAATTCTTTTAATTGTCTTTTTTTCCCTACTCTCTTTTTTGTCTGAAAATTTAGTATTCCATACAAGTATTTCAAGAATAGGCGACTATGTTTCTTTTGGCTATTGACTATGGTGTAATTGCCTGTGATCACACCAAAGATTATTCCTGTCTCTTAGCTGGTGTTGCTGCAGTAAATGGGAAGCATTAACACTTCTGTGGTTTTTCCAGTGTGGATTCACTAACTTGCCTTTTGGTGAAATGATTTCTAACAAAGAAAGCCAATGTTTTTACTAAGATTTAGGAAAATGAATTTATAAGCTGTTCTTGTTAATTTTACAGAAACCACAATGTTTGCAGTAATAACATTTTTAGTTATGTTAAAATTTAAAAAATCAATTTCAAGATTAAATAGAAGTGTTATGGTGATGTTTAGCAGAGTAACCCATTAAACATGTATTCTTAGCATCATAATTCTGTAGGAATAGATAGCTAGAGTATCTCAGTGCATTGTCTCATCAGGATTGAGTCAGGATTGTTTATAGTTGCAACTTTAAGTAGTTGTACACAAACAATTTATGGAGAAGAAACTTGGAGATTGTTGCATGTTGTTTTTCATCTTTCTAGATTAACAAAAAGTTGTCAAACTTGTTTGTTTGTTTATTTTCCTCAGTCTTTCATTCAAAGTAAGATAAAGACAAAAGCCACACATGGCATCAGTTTTAAGGTGAAGAATGTTCAATGTATGTTTATATAAAATAGTGTTTCCATATAAGTTGTTAAGAATCAGCAGTCTTCACAGTTTTCTGGTTTTGGTTGTATTTTCCTGTTGTGCTCTTTTTTCTGCAGAACTTAATGGGTGGTCAAGTGGAATTCACAGAACAAAGATGGTTTTTGCTTAGGATTTAATCGAGTATGAGTAACAGTTGGAAAAGTCATGATTATGTTTTAAACCTCTGAAGTTATGAGTCACTGTTTGGGAGTTTCCTGCTGCATATTTATGAAGTGCTCAGAGATGACTCAGTGTGTTTTTTAAATAAGCATTTGTAATAGTTTTAAATGTGTGCTAACCACTTAGGCTGGGAATCAAGTTAGCACCCTTAATAAAATCAAAACAGTGGTTTAAACATCAGGTACCAGGACCTACCTTCCTTCCTTCCTTCCTTCCTTCCTTCCTTCCTTCCTTCCTTCCTTCCTTCCTTCCCTTTCCTTCCTCCCATCCGTCCTTCCATCCTATTTGTTGGAGGGAGAGAATTCAAAAGTAACAACATAATTTAAGCATTTTTTTAGAGCTCTTTTTGTAGGATGATCTGTTATTTTTAGAGCGTTATTGATGTATGTGAAGAATACAGATGTCAGTAGTGGCAGCTGGAAAACAGGGATGGTTCAAGTATTTTCTGAGCCCATGCTCAGAAATCAGCAGCAAACACTTGCTGCAGACTGGTCATATTGTCACTGACAAGTCCTTTACAAATCTCTATTTCTGAGAGAGCACCTCTCATTTGCTTTGTGACCTTCGCCTCTGGAAAATTTATCTGGTTTTTGGTCACAACATGGAATTTAAAGTGTATTCTCAGCCTTCAGGAATCCTCAGTGCAGGTGGGACTGGAGCTGGCCAGCACAAGCCGTGTCCACCTGGCTGAATTGTGCCAAAATGGAGTCAGTGAAGAGTGGAAATTAATTTTAGTGGCATCTCTATGTCTGATTCATAGCTGCAATTATTTTTCTTATCTTTACTGAAGAGTGAAGTCCAAATTCCCTGTACTGAGGGGAAACATTTGAGGAAGTCGCATACAGTGAGTTTATAGGAGCACTGACTCTGTGTTTTAATAGTGTGAGTGAAGGTTTGGTTGCTTGGCATACTGACTTTCAAAGAGCCTGTCCAGGGAAAGACAGAAGATACATCAGAATGGAAAGTGTTGCTGTTCTGCAACTGGAAGAACCCATTTCTAGCCAGACTAGAGGACAGATCTAATTTCTGAAGTCTTAGTTCTTGAAAACTAATTTCAGTGTTTTCTTATTCTGTTAGTTTTGATCGTCATATTAAGGAGTAGGAATCTGCAATATTCATTCTGTATTAAACTCATTGAATCAGTGATAAATTTAGCTCAGTAACTTTTCTGATTTTAAAAGTGATGGTGCTACTGAAACCTCTGTTTCCAACCCAAGTAGCAGCTGGAAAATCTGAAGTGCTCAGTCTCTCATATTTATGTGTTAATGTCTGTGCTGAATAAACAGATGTATAGATTAAGTTGTTCAAGCATTCCTCTTTTAAAGCCCCTTTCTTAATTTGCTTCTACTTTTGAAAATTCACTAATTGGGCTTATCCCTTCTAATCAGAGGAATTCCTGAAAAAACAAGGATTGTTTAACCCAGGAATTCCAAAGAGCTCTTACGTAAAAATCTGGTCAGTTCCAAGGATCTTTTATATAATTGATTTTTTTTCCTGATTTGCTGGATGCACTGTTTCTTTTTAATATTGCAGAGGAGGTTTTTTATCTTTTTAGGGTGTGAGTGTAATTTTTCTTCTGAGTGTAGTACAATAATATTATGAAATAAAATTATGCACATAGTGAAGGGAGCTGGGTTCTTCAGCAGAGTGTTTTGAACAGTGGATGGATTTGAGATCTTCATGAAACCATTTGTATGGGATGGATCCCCGTGTTGTAAAATAGAAACTCTGGATTATCCTTACTTGTTTAATGGTGATGGCCTTGGACCTGTGTATGACCATATGCCCACTGGGGGGTGCATGTGATTCTTCCTTCTTAGTCTGGAATATTATCTTCATGTTCTCTGGTGGTTCAAAAGTTTATAAGTTTGACAAGTCAAGTTTTATGTTGCCATTGGGGAAGCAGAGTAATTAACAGTTACTTTAGACATTGTTGGTAAAGATGGTAAAACCAGAAATGAAACTGCAGAGTTAAATTATAAGGTACAGATATTGGGATACTGTTGAAATGAATTTTTTTAATGAAGGTCAGCATCATGGTAAGCAAATGTGTCGGAGTACTTTGAAGCATGTTCAGAGCTCCTGAACAAAGAGAAAATCATTGGTACTGCTCACTTGATTCCTAAAACACTTCTAGAGACTGACAAAAAGCTCTTTGAGAGAGACAAGTGTGCTGTGAGATGAAAGTGAGGTCCCATGATGAGTCAGGAGTGGTTCAAGGTAGGATAAGTGGCCCATTTACACACTGCAGGGTGGTCTCCTGCCTAATTCCTTGGGATTGTCTTGTGCCTGTGCATGCTCATAAAGGATCTGGCCATTAGGATGATTAGGAATGTGCCAAAGATCATCAAGGATAGCGCACGTGAAAACCATGTCTTAGGGATTACAGGCTTATCCTGCGATAGAGGTGGGTTGGTGAAGTTTGAGGTGAAGATCAGCATTGATCCACATGTGCATGGTAAAGTAATGCACATCTTAGTTCCAAATGCACAGCGATGGACTCTGAATTAACCATTGCAGTGCAGGGTGGAGATCTTGGAAGCACGAGACCTTCTACAAAGGAGTATTTTAGGAATAGAATATTAGAAAGTAAAGGAATAGAGAACAAACCAAAAAGTTTTTCTTCAAAGAGTCTTTACCCCTCTTTGTGTGCAGTCTTACCCTTCTTTCCTCACAAAGGGCATGGTGGAAACAGAAGGAACTGAGAAGGCATGGGCTGTGCTGAGGAAGAGTGAAACAGTGTAGAAATATTTGGCATGAAAAAACAAAATTGAATAACTTTGTGGTGTTACCCAGAGACTTGAGGTTGTTGCATATGAACTTATTCAGGCTTGGTGGTGTTGCTTTGGTGGGAAGGTTGGAGGAGGACTCACCCTCACATTTGCAGGCCTTAATAGTGTTGCAGAGCTTTGTAAAAGTCTCATTTGGTAAACTCAGATAAATTCTGGAAGGTAATACTTGTTTGCTGAGTCTGGAGCAGCCAGATGTGGTGTGTAGCCATTAAAGAAAGCCCTCTGCTTGCTGTCTCCAAAGCGAGAGGTGACCTTGTGAATGAGCAGGAACACTGATCAGAGGTGTCAGTCCCAACTGGGGAGCCACTTCTTCAGCCCTCGTTTCTGGTTTTTTCCTGAAGTTCTTTCTGGATTGTGGCTGGTTTTGTATGTTATTTCATTTATGGTTTCGTGACATGTGGGGTTTTTATGCTGGAGACATGTTCTTTGTTATGCCCACATCTTGGTTTTACCCACCTCTCACGGGGTGTGCCTTTAGTAAGAAGAGATCTGCCAGCATTTGTGCCTTCAGTCTTGGGGACTCTCTGCCTACAGGGTGAAATGAACAGGTTTCAGTGAGGAAATACCTTCAGTGATGCTGCTTTACAGCAGCCAGCATGTTCTTAGCCATTGCTGGGAGAACCAGGTGGTCTCCACATAGAGAAATTTCGCCTTGGAAGGGTGTGTGTATATGTCTGTGGTTTGTTCATCAACATCTGTGCCTGCATTGACTCTCTCTTTGTACCTTCCTACTTCAGCGTCAGGGCAGGATTTATCCAAAGCAGTGTGGGCAGCTGGTCAAGGGACGGGATTCTGCCCCTCTGTTCTGGTCAGACCCCGCCTGCAGTGCTGTGTCCAGCTCTGGGGTCCCAGCACAGGAAGGACATGGAACTGTTGGAGCGAGTGCAGAGGAGGCCACCAAGATGATTGGAGGGATGGAGCAGCTCTGCTATGAGAAAGACTAAGAATTGGGATTGTTCAGCCTGGAAAAGAGGTGGCTTCAGGGTGAGCTAATTGCAGCCTTCCAGTACCTGCAGGGAGCAAACAGGAAAGACGGAGAGAGACTGTAAGGGCCTGGAGTAACAGGACAAAGAGAAATGGCTTCAAACTGAAAGAGAATAGGCTTAGTTTGGATATAAGCAAAAACATTCTTTACTGTGAGGAGGGTGAGGCCCTGGCACAGGTTGCCCAGAGAAGCTGTGGCTGCACCATCCCTGGAAATGCTGAAGGCCATGTTGGATGGGACTTGGAGCAACCTGGTCCAGTGGAAGGTGTCCCCCTTTTATGAGGATGGATGGATGGAAGGAGGGCAGGAAGGAAGGAAGGGAGGGAGGGAGGGAGGGAGGAAGGTCATGGTGCCAGATGTTTAAACCAGGGTGGGGTTGGAATGAGATGATCTTTAAGGTCCCTTCCAACTGATGCCATTCTGTGATTCTGTGATTTCAAAATCAGAGACTCTATGGAGGAACATGTGTTCTTACTTGTCCCTCTATTCCTTCCAGTCCTCCAAGAACAGCATGCAGGGTCGCCTTGGTCCCTAGCACACATTTTTCTAACAGATTCTGCAGTTTAGTGTCAGCAGACAGAAAACTCTCCAAGAGAATGTTCCACATAAAAGTGACTTGTGTTTAAATTATTTTTAATCTCTCATCTGTATCTCAGCCAAGAATGAGATGCTGTGATAGCTGTGGTCAGCAGTGCTGGGACCCAGCCTGAGGGAGGTAAAACCTCTGAGGCAGCTGAGAATGTGCATCAGCCCCTTGGGCATCCAGCTGCGATAGTGGGACCCAGGAGGCCTGGATGCAATTTGCCTTTAATTAAAGAAGGCAGAATTCTGTGATTAATGCAACAAAAAGAGTTATGTATTATATTTCCTGAATATTTCCAGAGGGGATTTAAAGTCTAGGAGGGAATACTGTCCAGGGGAATTGTGCTGTGTATTCCTGTCTTCTGTCTTTAGGAAGTAACAACTTGTATTCCAGCTAAAAAATGCACACAGAACCACTTGTGAATGTGTGGCTGCCATAGGCAATTAGGAAGTGCAGAGTTTAATGACGAATGCTCCGCAGCACAAGATTGCTGGATATTATATTTTATCTGTCAGCCTGTGTATCTGTTTTCAGAGTGACCTTTGATTCACCCTATTTGTTAATGCAGAATGTCTACACCATGCCTGCCTTTAAGCTTAATATTATTCTGCTCACATCTCCATTCTCCTTATAAACACAGCTATTTTTAGCCTGCACAGATTCAGAATATGCCTTGTAAGCTTAAGGGGGATTTACTGAGGTCCTCTGTGTATTCACTAGAGATTCCTTGTTGAAGCTTACTGATTTAGGATTGGGGAGGGGTAAAATGTACTATTTAATTCCCAGCATATGCCTGCAGGAGCTATATTTAGTAGCTTCAGCTACTTGTCATTGCCACTGTGCTATTTTTACAAAGAGGTGCAGCACTTCCATTGTTCAGGGCTTTAACTAGACAAAAATGCGGATGGATGAGCTCCATAAACTCTGGTGTGGTGCAGGAATTGCTGAAAGTCCATGTGTGTGCACTGGGGGCACCTGAGTAACCAGCACCTTGTTCACTAAACCGGTGTGGAAAGTCACCTGGTTAACACAGGTGCTAAAAATTACATTTAATTGGGTGTTAGACTGATGGAGAAACTTAACAGTAGTGACAATGCAAGCTTTGTTTGTACTTGTACATATAAAGGTCTGACTTGCTGCAGAGGCACAATTTATTTCATTGCTTAATCAGTTGTTAGGAATTTTATCCTGGCTTTTTTCATTGCCATGTGTATTTTTAATGGAAGAGAGAGGAGAAAAATTAGCATGGAGAGTGCATGCTGCAGTTGGGTCCTGGAGGATGATTACATATGCACTACAAGATCATTACACATGCATATCCTTTTTATAATGCATGTATCAGGGCTCCTGCTATCAGTTACTGCGCTATTTGGTGCTCTAAGAAACAACATCTACAGGAAGAGTCTTCTTTTCTTACTTGGGGAAAATTAGGAATTCTACCTTGATCAGTGAAGTATTCCAGTAGATTCAGATTTGCTTCAGGACTGGCATGCAGAGAAAAGTATAGGTGCTTTCTGCCCTTTCTTGGGTTTTTAATTTCTCTTTGAAAGCACAGAATTTATGTTTTAGCAAAAAAAAAAAAAAAAAGGACAGGCATATCATTTATGAAGATGCACAAACCCTAAAGGATATTTTGTGTATCAGAAAATCAGACAGGTTAGCCATGAGTGAAGAGACTGATATTATCCAGTGAGAGTGCAATGAATAAATCTCTTTCGGCAAAGCAAAAAGATCCATTCCTGCCAATCTCAAGTCCATGGCTGGACTTGATGATCTTGGAAGTCTTTTCCAACCTTAGTGAATCTGTGATTCTATGATATCGCTGTGCACTTATTCCACCAATTATTTTCATGTAAAAATTCAATTTATTATGTAATTTATTTTTTTAAATAATAATGAGGTAGTGTTTTCTACAGGCAGAAAACTTCATATATACTTGTTGACATGTTCAAATTTTAATCTTCATTTCTTAACATGGACATTTTTTGGGCAGCCTAAGATTGTGCCAGACACTAAAGAGAACCAATTTATTTTCAATTTTGAAATAATACTCACCTTGAATTAACCCTTGTGAGGTGTAAAGGCTTGTTGCTCTCCCCATCAAAATTGATAAACTCCACTTCTCCTCCCAAATGTCCTTTCAATGCCAGCATTTCGAGTAAAGGAAGGTCTGAGTGTGAAGGAATGATGTGAATTCCTACATGGACAAAGTTTTGAGGATATCAATATCCAAGTGCTTTGGGACTGAGTTTAGCAGCAGGAGACTGGTCCAGAGACTTGATACTAAGGAGTTGTGTGTATCTCAAAACCCCAGATTCCAGTAATGCTGTTCTTTCCTTAGGGAGTAATAAAGACTTGATGCTACTGTCATTTAACTGGACGATGTTTTTCCTGCTAGATTGGAGATTTTTGTCCTCCCAAGGAGAATTAGAGAATTTGAAGCTAGCCAGAAGTGTCTCTGCTTTTCCTCTTTAGCAGTGTGGGAGTGTTTTTTTATTTTCCTTTTATCCTCCTGAGAACAAGTGGGCAGGAGGATATTCAGCCCATGGACATAGAGGCACCAGTTGCTTCTCCCAACACTGCTGTTAAGCCTCATTCTTTTTATACAAATTTATCCTTTCAACCTCTTGTTTTATACAGACTTCATTCTTTGTCAGGTTACCATGTGGAACCACGGGCTGTAGCCTCAGTGATGAGAGGAAGAAGCAAAAATGACAAGTATTTTTTGATAGACTATTCAAAATTAAAGCTCAAGAAAGTGCTAATATTAATTTTGATAGCCAGATGAACACACAGGCAGAGATATGTGCATTTCCAAATGTCAGGACTGGATTTTGAGCTCAGTGCTAAACATAGACACAGTCCTTGTGTTCAGAGATTGCTATAAAAAGTGGAAGCTTGATGTATTTGAGTCTCACCTTCCTTGGTTTCAGCCTGAAAAGCTGAAACCATTTCCTTCCCAATGCTCACCTTTTGGCCTTTTCCTTAAAAAAAGATTCAGCTGTGTCCCATGCCCTGTATTTGTGTCTGAAACGTGTTGCTGGACCAGCATATCCCACATGCTTGGATTAAAAGCTTGCAAGACTGGACCTTGCTGGCGTTGATCCAGTACTGCACATTTGTGGGGCCATCTCTGCTGTTGTCAGGAGCTTGGGTATTGCCAGGCTCACCTGCTGCCCTTGAAGAGAGTGTGGTTAATTGGAGAAACTCACTTTCTCCTTGTTACTGCCAGATAATTTAATTAGTTACAGCCAGGCAGATGAAATTCCTGATCCATTATTTATTTACACAAAGCTCTTTAAAGATTTTAAGCATTCCACACAGTAGAAGAAATGGAGAAATTTATTTTGTTGAGACAGATCCTCTGGTGCGTTTTGCAAGATGGAACTGATGAATTAGCACATTTGAATTTCTCTTTTTTTACTGATGAGGATTTTACTGATTGCTGGTCAGAGTTGAGTATGGGAGTAGAATGGTCAGAGAAGGAGAGGAATGAGGGGCGGAGGCAGAGAGAATTTAACAAAACTGAGGTTTATAGTAAGTTTAAAGAAAAAAATCCCACACCCAAACAAACCAGAAGACAAAAGGCAACAGGTGAGAAAAGGGGCTAAAGTCAGCAAGAATGGCTAAACACTCAGGAATGTGTGTAGCCAGTACTGCTAATGGAATTTTGGGTGAGAAATAGATCAGGAGCAGGATAGGATTTGGGAATAAATCAAGTTTACAGTTGGGAAAGTAATCTATATATTTATTTTTTTTCCAAAGGAAGGTGTATTTGAAGCTTACACACTTGGAATAAATTCTTTTTCAAATTTCAAGCCCTAATCACATAAGAAATTATGCTCATTAATGAGAATTGTGTTCTATAAGCCATTCAGAAGCTAAAATTGAAAGATTCTATTGTGAGTTTGTATATTTTTGACTCTGGTCTTCATCCTGATTTTTTCCCTTAGTTTTTAGTTTTTAAGTGTTATGAATTTAAGGAGGAGGCTGCAGCGGTTCAGTCTGGTATTTCTTTAGTCTTACTGCAGTCAGCAACTGCAGTTCCTCAAGAGCAAACTGCCTGTAGTACTGACATTTTATATTAAATGCTGAGATCTACTGAGTGTCATTTTTACTATACTAAGGGAATTTAGAAAAGACCTGAAAACATAATGTATGTGAGCCTTGCTCACAAATTATGATTTGTTAATTTTAATTACAGAAAACACCAATAATAAATATTTCAAAAATTGTGTTTCAGTTTGGAAAAAATTTGAGGACAAAATCTTGCCTGGCTCTCTGAAACACAAAGAGCAGGATATGAGGTGATGGGATACTCCAAGAAAAAAAAAAACCAAACAACAGAATCTTCTGGTTCTTCCAGTAGCAAGATACACACAGGGATAAAGTCAATTATTGCCAGTAAAATTGTTTAGAGATAAAGAAGCAAAGAATAATGAAACAAATTGACCAAGCAAAATAGATGATGTAGGAATTCAACCCAGGAGCTTCTGATCTGAACTGTTTCCAAGTTGGTAAATTTTACAAAACCCAAAATTAAGATGTATAAAAGTAATTTTCCTCAGAAATGAGGAAAGTAAATGAACATTTTATTGGTTGTTTGCTCATTTACAATATATTACTATAAATTTGAGTTTCCTGAGTACTAATTCATGCACCGTGTATATAATTCTCTCTGTTGGTGGTTTCTTTGATGATTATTTCTAATTTTGTTGTTCAACAGTTTTTAAAAGTTTTTTTACAGCTTGCTTTTTAATTAATTTTGTTTAAAAGAAAATCACTTTTTAAATGCCTTTCATATCTTGAAGATTTTTTCTTAAAAAAGGTCTGATTATGAGAGTTGCTAATATAAAATTAAGCTGATGCTTTGTGTTCTTTTATGGAAGTTTTATTTTCTTTTTCATAGAGCATATAATGATTATGTCTCTGCAGGTGGGCCCTTATATCCTTGATTTATAGTTCCTTAACTTTCTCTTGGTCTAAGAAAACTTCTTGAGTTAAAATAATGTTATTTTTCACATAAAACTTTGAGCACTTCTTGGGGGGTGAAGTTTCCTGAGTCTGGTATTCAGTCAACCATCCCTCACTTGAGGAAAAGCAGAGAGAAAGGACTGAGCGCCATATTTCTCTGACCAGCACAAGAAATGTCCTTCACACAGCTTTTCCCCCATTCATTTCTCTGTTTCTTTTGTCATTGCCTGTTTTGGAGATTTCTGTTCCCAGTCAGTTAAGTTCTAGTTTCTGCATAAGCAGCAATAATCTGTAGAATCAGATGGAAATTGTCTTTAGATTTTGCTCTTTACTTCTGGGTAGGAAGTACTGTGGTAGTAGTTGCTCTGAGTTGTGGATTGCAATTGAATTGGCAATTAAAAATCAGTATTAAAAGTGTTGCTGCTCAGAGTCACCACTGAGATGTTGGCAGATGGGTGCTGACTGTTGCCAGTGAATGAGGAAACTTTAGTGCCCAGTGGTTTGCTTTTCATTAGTGGCATCAAACAGCAATTCCTTTCTAACTTTACTTTCAATTTTATTATGAAAGTGAATATGGGAATGATTTCCATGAACAAACTGGTGCCAGATCTATGCCAAAAATAGTTTGAGGACAAAATGCATGAAAAACCAAACAAGCAATTTTTGATAGTTTATCTGTAAAATATTTCTGGTAGGTGTCATTGATAGTGGGTGCTGTTGGTTAACAATGTCTTATTTGGAACTTAGATGCAGAAACACTTTTGTTTCCTTTCCTTCATCAATAGAAGAAAGGACCAGTGAAATGATAAAAAATTTATCAAGCCAAAGCCATCACAGTAAATCTTTACTGCTGAGTTTCCAGAATGGAGCTCTGCCTTAAAAACAAGAATCCCCCCAATCCACAGGTTTCTGAATTTCAGATGTGTTCAACAGTTACCAACAGGCTTCTTTTCCTGCCTGCCCTGAGAGCCTGGTGCACTCCATCCTTCCTTCCATTTCTTTTGTATGGATCATCTACAGGCACAATGATGTTCACAGGGACACCCTGCCATCTCATTTTCAGTCTGCAGTGATGCAATTTGGAGAAATCTAAGAGATGCTAATGGGATTTGTAAGGATGAAGAGAATCTGCAGCTCAGGCTGGGATTTGTGTAGGTTTGACAAGGAGTGAGGATACAACATTCATTAAATCGGGGGCTGTAGCATTTGGGCCGTTCTCTGCAGGTGCTGTGGGAGAGAGTGGTAAATTATTTTAAATTTGTAAGTTTATGGAAATGTAGGATTTCTTTCTTTTCTATCACAGAGATAGAAAATCAATCTTTTGTGTTATAGGTGAAGTAGTTTTTGAGGTTTTAAAGGAGATTGAAGTTGTTGTTATTTTGGAGTTTTTTAAAACATTTTTTCTGTTTGTATTACATAAATCCTAAGCAATAAAACTTTCTCTAATCGCCTGAAGGCTCCTGAAAAAAAAAAATTTCCTTCAGTCCTTCAGTAGGACCTTCAGCCCCTACACATCCATCTACAATCCTTATGTAAAGTCTGCCTGATGTTTTTCCTTTGTGTGCATGTGCACATTCACAGACTCCAGCAAATCATCATGGCATAGAAAGAACAGAGGTTTGAGTGTTCTGCAGTTCTCAGAATCTCTTGTCTCCTCAGTGTTAAATGTGCCCAGTTCGATATTACATTTTGGGTGAGAAGGGATGTCCTGCTGCTCTCTGGATTAATGGAAGATGGTTGGGTTTCCTCTTCCCCGTTCTCTCCAGTGGGATTTGGGGAGTCACAGTGTCACCAGTAGGATTTCTCTTTCTCTCGCAAATTCTCCACTGCAACAGGGACCACGATGATGAAGGTGCAGTTAAACTCTCCTGCTCATCAGTGGCACATAATGGTTGTATTTTTAGCCTTTTTTCTGGAGGTTTTTCACTTGGTATAGGATGGAAAGGGGTTTTGAATCTGGAATAGTGATGCTCTGTGACATTTCAAGCTAAAATCTGTTACGTGTTGACCTGTAATGACATGGGGCTGGGCCTGACAGAGCAGTTTTGTGCCAGGTCCTGTGTAGAGTGAACCATGGAGCTTTTCCCAGCAGGACACTGTGAGCATTACAGCAATAATACAGAACATGCATAGAGTTTTCACAATGTCCTAATTGAAATTGAAGTCCATTCTCACATTGCAATGTAAGGGGTGTCAGATCCCTGTACTTACAGAGCCTGGCTCTGATTTTTATGAAATGGTCCAGCTGGTTAATTGGGATGAAGTATGTTCTGAATGGGTTTGTGCTTTTTTATTTTTGTCTTTAATATTGATTAGCTCTCCTGACATAACATGAACTTGAGTTCATTAACTACAAATTAGGAATTGACATAAACAGAGTGGACGGGTATGTCCAGAGTGCCCAGTGAAGGGTTTTATTTGTATTGTAAGATGACTCTCATGAATGTTAATGAAACTAAATTAAGAATTAAAATTAGCCCACTTAAAAGCAAGTTGGAAACAGGCAGAACAGTTAAGTGCACACATGCAGCAAAACATTAAACTGCATTGATTTTGGCATTCTTTAAATCACTGGTTTGTGGTTATTTTAAAAAAGTGATTCTGTCTCTGTTTCTTTTCCTTCAGCCAGACTTATAAACAGAATGGTATCAAACAGAAATGGTTTTTTTTTTCTTTTGTGAAATCCTTAGACTGTTCCTTAGAGCTAATGAAAAAAACTAACAGTTTTCATAAATTGTTTTGTAAATCTTCAGTTGAGAGGCAGAGTGCTTTTACCTATATGAGGGTTGATGGTGTCTGATAAATAGATTTGCTTTCCTGGATAAGTTGTTGACTTGAGGTTTGGCATTTTTTGCGTTTTTTTATAAAGAACGAGGTAAAAGCCAAACAAAGACGAAATTGGTGTTGTTTCTGAACCCTTTTAAGAAGTGTCTGTCCTTCCAGATACAGGCTTCAGCATAATATGTGATGTCCATCTTAGGGTGGAGGGCTGGCACTACCTCTGCCTTGCTCTGAGATGGGGCCGTAGCAGCTGCTCGAAGACCAGAATAAAAACTGAGGAAAAAGAAAAAAGTCCAGTGGCGCTTCCCAAATTCTCACCTTCCTTGCAGCAAATCATATTTCAGGAACATAATGAAAGAAGAGGTGGTGAATAATCTCTTTGGATCAATCAAAGGGTTGTTCTAATCTTGAACACTGATGATGACATGGGAACTGTGCTGGGAGGCTTCTCCCATGCTGTTCATCGAGGGAAAAGACACAAAGCCCCAAATTTCCTCACACAAGTAAAGGCTCAGGGCTGCTGAGAGCAATGAGTGCATAAGACTCATGCTAGAGGATCACCCTCATTTTTAATACTTACTAACCAGCCATTTCCTATGAAATGAACACAAAGAAAGACGAGGTGCATGCAGTTAGGTGTTTTAATCTGTTAGCTCATGGAGGTGAAGTAAGTTTGCAGTGACTTGTTGAGAGACCAGATTCTTTTAGTTTTGTATAATCTTTATCTGCCCCCAAACTTTGAAGCTTTTCCATTTGATTTTACAGATCATGAAGTGGTGAATATTTTTCAACAGTATGAAAGAGTGCAGCATTTCGCAAACCCTAAAGTCTTCTAAGCAAAAATAAGATCTTCATTTTTTTCAATGTTGAATGTGGTATGGAGAGGACTTATGTAAAGGGAAGTCCAGCTGACTGTATGCTGCACTCTTCAGTTTTTAAAAGGATTAGGCAACTGTTTGCCTAAGCTGCAGTTATTTGTTAGATTGCCTTTTTTCCTGAGATAACAGAACGGATGGGTTAGGAAAGCAAATTTGCAAATCACTTCTGTGGCCTAATTTAATTGAACTTGTGAAATGCAAAGTACTAAAAAACAGCTAACAAGGTATTGACTTCTATTTCTCTAGACACTGGAAGCCATTTTGAATTTCAAGTACTCTGGTGGACCAGGACATGCTGAAGGATATTACAGGAACCTGGCCCTGGGCCTCCATGTGGAGGTGGAGCCCTCTGTTTTCTTCACTCGCATCAGTACCCTGCCAGCAACAAGGTGAGCCTTGCCTTGACTCTTGAAATCTCACTCATTGTCTCTGTTCTATTGAATATAACTCAAAGACCATATTGGAAACATTTTCAATATCATCAGCAACATGTAGGTAAAGAATTACGTGAACAAATTTTCAAAATTCCTCATTGAGGAGTTTATTGAAGCAATTCATGTTCATTCAACAGCTTCTGGGGTTCAGACATTTTCTCGTAACGATTTATTTTAGCAGGGACAGGATAGCTCATGTTTATTGTACAGTTTGATGACATTTTTTCTGTATCTCTTAGCAGTTATGGTGTGTTGTACATTACAGAGTTTGGTGTTTGTATAACAGAATCTTACCCAAAATGCGGGTGTGAATGATGTCACTAATAAATTGTGACCAGACTCTCCTTTCGTCCTTGTTTTCTCTTGTAAACCACAGAGTAGTTTCACATGTCATAGTGAATATTAAAAAACAAGGCAACACTTGATGATGGTCAAATGTGATCATAAAATTTGACTGAAAATTCATCAGCCACTGAGTGCAATCAGTTTTAATAATTAGTAGGTGTATTGTAAAAAAGAACCTCTGAGTATAGTGGGAGCAAGAATTTGGTTTGATTTAAATTCTGAGATTGTTTCAGTGCAGTTATGTATTGCAACACTAATAATAACAATCGTTGAGAGGAAACTTAATTATTCAAGAGATTCCTACTGGGCCTGGGACTCTTTCATGACAGACTTCAGAAATCTGAAGATGGGCAGGAATGCCAGTCTAGGAGATACTGAGTGAATATGTAATTTTCAAAGGAAATAATTCAATCGCCAGTATCATACCATGGCAAACATGTCCAGGGATGGATAGACAGCCTGTGGCAGCAACATAGCCTGAAAAACAGGGCTGTGAGCAGAAGAATTAAAGCCTCAAGAAAAGTTCTAGGCTTCCACATGAAGAAAAGTTGGAGAGTCTGGAGCAGGAAGAGTGATAAGACGGCACTTAAGTTAAAACATACTTTTAAAAAAACTGCTGGTCTTGCTGAGGGAAAGATGACTGACAAGGGAGTGGAGTTTGTAATCATGGCACTGGCAAGAAGGATGGGATTCTGTTTTTCACCAGAGGTAATACAGTGAATAATGACCTTTGCAAATAGCAGGGGAATTTTAGGTTAGGCAAAGATAATGAAACACTGCAATAGTTTTTTAAGAAAATGTTCAAAAATGAGACAAAGATTATTTTTAATGAGTCATTTGTGTCCTGCTCTTGTAAAACCATATGGCTCTATTAGTAAGCAAATTTCTTGAGCATTTTGCTGCTTGAAAGTGTAACATAATAGGCATGGTTTTATTATTTTAGGAACTGCTCAAGTAAAGCAAATTTAATGCTGCTTGGCAAAGTCAGAACACGGTATCCAGAAAAACTGTTTGCAAAATTCTGGGCCCCTTTTTAGTGATGTCCAGAGTCTCATCCCTGCAATGGCACATTCTTCAGCCTTTGTAAGGTTTTCAAGATTGAATCAGTGATCTCTCTTGAACATCCTGGAAGTACCACAGCATCAACTTAAAATAGTTTTCACTAAGAATCATCATACAGGTTAAAATAAGTGGGTTCCATTTATTATTTGAATGCATAATCCCCTCCATTCAGTGTCAAAAAAGCTCTCCATACTCTCAAAATGTGTATTTTTAATGGACAGACTGCTATGAGGTTCACTGCAATTCCTTACAGTTACAGGGTGGATTAGGTGTGAAGCTGCAAACCTTCCATAAAAGCTTCATATGCAACCTGATGCTTTTTTTTGACTGTCCCTTGTTGGGATATTGGCCTTTTGTGCTTGGCTTCCCCAGCTTTTTTGTGTAGGACAAGGTTATCCTACCCCTGCCTTGTCAATCTGCTCTCAGGAGTTCATGATGTGGGGCAAGTATTTAATCCTGAAATCTTTAGAAATAGATGGAGGTGCTAATTCAAAGGCAGAGTTTCTGTGTTCAGCAGGGCACGGTTTCCCACGTCGTGTGGCAGCTGGCGCTATATTTAGCAGCTCCAATTGAGCCGGGTGCTTCAGCTCACATTGTGTGTGTCTGCTTCATCCTTTGCCTGTTCATCACTCTGATCAGCAGTTAAGTCAGTGGGAACTTTCAGTGGTTTGCTGATTGGAGATGTAGTTAAAGATGGGGCTGCTTTTAAGGGTGCCTAAAAGCTTTACTGAGTTGGAGAAAAAAACTGTGATATTTACATTTCTCTCCGAAATGTTTTCTTACCAGACCTGTCAAAAGGCATTTTTTTGTTGTTGTTACTTTAGGTATATATTGTTTGCTAAGTCATGAATGCATTTTGGTGTTCTTATCTCTTCCTGCTTGTTCCATGCCATTGGCTTTAGTGATCTGAAACACTGTTCCTTGACTCTTGTCTGTCCCTGTGCACATTCTCCATCGGAAGGAGCAGTCATGTCATTGGATATTATCATTTAGTGAAGAATGGCAGAAATGCGTATCCCAATCTGCTAAGGATAACTGTTCATCATTAGAGGAAACAAAGTTTTTTTTTTT
>VZTE01005206.1:31976-50283 GCA_013397775.1 Eulacestoma nigropectus
AGCAAAATATAAGTTTTTTGGGTTTTTTTTTTTTTTTTGTTTTTTTTTGTTTTGTTTTGTTTTTTTTTTTACTTTGCTTACTCTGGTGAAAACTCAAATCTGATTTCCTTTTGGTTTACAACTGAGACTTCATTGCTTAAGTATGGTCTGAGGTGCTGAGCTATTTTTGTTTAGTCATTACAAGAAATTGTATTTTATAATTTACCTCCTTAGCTGTCATTTCAGAATGGAAGTTATCATTACTTTCATTATCTGGATTAAATTTTTCCTTTTCTTTTTCATTTTATTGTTTTTATTTTACATTTTTGCCTCCACAAAAGTAAGAAACATTACCTTACTAACTCTTGGGCTTAAAAAGTCAAAGCAAACTAAAAAAACCTTGGGGCATTGATGCTTCCCTTAGGCCTTTAGTGAAAAAAAACCTCAGGAAAAATATTAATGAAAACACTTCCCCCCCCCCCCCCCATTGTAACATAAAGATTGTGGTTTATGTAAAAGTCTTCCAAACCTAATTGGTATTTCTTCTATTTAGCTGCTTGAGCAGAAATGCATGGGAAATATCACTGAAACAACTGGGGATTTGGGCTTGGGTTCTGTTTTTTTATATATCTAAGCAAAATTGTATCTTCAACTCATGCACAAGCTCCTGTCTCATGGGGAGAAGTTTCATTAACCACATCTCCCGTAGATCTTCAGTTGAGTTTAATCATGAGAACAGATCCTGTTAACCTTTGTCTGTGCTGGTCTATGGCAGTGTTGAGATGGGTTGGATGCAGCCCTTACCATGCTGCAGTGCCTGATCTGTGGCCTGATTCTGGTTCAGATCTCAGCTCTCCCCACACCTAATTCTGGTTCAGACCTCAGCTCTCCCCACACCTAATTCTGGTTCAGATCTCTCCCCACACCTAATTCTGGTTCAGATCTCAGCCCTCCTGTCGGGACACGCAATGTTCTGTCAGTGAAGGGCCTCATCTGCTCCAGGGTCCTTCACTGTGTATCACCCTGTGCTCCCTCTGCTGCCTACATCCAGAGGGGCTGGCAGAGCAGCCTTGTGCTGGGAAATATTCCCTCTGATCATGTTACCCGTGATCCTGGGCTCTACTTGTTCATGTGTGCAGGGAGGGGATTGTCCCAGGAGGCATCATCAAAAATGCAGGAGTTTGAAGCAGCCCTGGAATGGGGTATAAGAGATAAGGAGTTCACGTTGAAAGCTCTCCCACTCTGTCCTGCAGCTCAATGAAGTCTTGAAGGGCTTCAGGAATCTACTTGTTTAACCACTTATTTATCAAAAATGCAGATACATCTATATAGTAAAATTGTACTAATTGTCTTCTGTAATTGGCCATACCACGTTAATTGAGTCCTTCCCATGGCTTAGCCCCAAAACACTGCTGTGCTTCCAGGCCTCCAAGCAGTGCAGTTACCAGCCGGTTCCAGACTGCCAGTGGGGATCCCATGATCTGATCCTAGGCTGCCAGCAGAGGTGGGATGCAAATGGTTCAGTGTGAGGATACATTCTGTTGATGGTTTTGTGTGATTCTCCTCCTCATTTTGATATCCTGTTAGCTCTAAGCAAGTCTGCTGTTGGAGCTTACCTAGGTTGTGTTGAACAATCTTCTTTATACCTGTTGTTTCTCTCAAAGGTGTTACCTGCCAGTTTTCATGGGCACTGAATGTCCTTCCTTATTGCCTTTATAAAAGAGCATGAAAAAATGCCAGAAAAAATACTGCACGTCTGACAAGAACTCATGTAAGGTGTGCTCTGCATGCTGTGAGGGACCTGCTGGTTGCCTTGTGTCCCTTGCCATCAGTCCAAGAGTGTCTTAAATAAGAGACTACAAAGGCCAGAAAATGTTGATTTTGTTTATTACAAATGTGGTGAGACAGTCTGAATTTGTAGATGAAGTCAATCCTCAGGGATGGTGCCTTTACTTTTAAGCAAAGTTGGGAATCCAGATATGCAATAGTATTCTTACCTATAAATTCTACAAATTCAAGATGATAAAGTAATCTTTAATATTTAAATTTTTTTGTGGGGCAGAATAGTTTCTATCTTGAAACCACCATATAGCTGCTGAGACATCAGCTGCAGATCTCTTCTAGCAAGTGCTGAGCCTTAGACTCTGTTCTTTTATTTTAGTCAGAGAAAAAAAAAGGAATTGTAGCAGGTCTGACACTGTTAAATTCAAAGTGCCAGTTCATCTAGCCATAGGTTCAAGGTAATTTTCCTTTGTGTCATTAATGTAGATCATTAAATGAAACGGTTTTGTCAAGAAGGCATCAGTTCATAGCCGAGCCTGCAGTGTGCTCCCTAGTCTGAGATTTCTCATTGTTTTGTATTTAGAGTTAGGATGCAGTTTTCCCAGCTTGATTTCACTGAGGGCTTGGAGACAGAGAAGTCTTAGTTGTGGTGAGGGTTCTCAGGAGGTCCTCATTTGGGTGGGTAGAACTTCGAGGTTTAATGAAATCAGACATAATTTTTAGAATTTCCATTCCAGTTTCCAAGGTTGGCCCTATTCTTGCTACAATAAATTGCAACACATCAGGTTTGGATCAGAAATCCTGATTATTGTATATTTACAAATTTTACAAGGGAAAGAGTAAACAGAGTTTTGTCAGCTGTGCTCAACAGACCTTTTTGTTACATGATAAAAAGTTACGTAGCATTTTCTGAAACTCTGCTTGGTTTTATATAGCCAGATTTTTAAATTAAGTGTTCACATTTGCCACATTCAGAATGAGAATCAGCCACCTAATGATAGGCAGCTGCTTATAGTCTTCTCTTTCTTAGTATTTTGGTGTTCAAAATGTCATAGCGCTTTGAAGGGTGGAGAAAAACCTCTTTTGTTTGGGTGCTTGACGAGCAAGATGTTTAGTTTGGAGGAAGATATGACCTGTTTAAACTGATCTGATGTTTCTACATGGAGAAAATAATTAATATTAAATTCACTCTTTTGGTAATGAAAAATATTAATATTAAAAGTCAGTCAAAATGAGAACCAGGCAAATTCAACTAATTAAAGCAAATAGAGCTCTCATTTGGTGCAATTAAACTGACAAATCATTAGGAAAATCTGTCAAGCAATGGCTTTATGGTAATGTTCTCAGGACTGGATGTCATTCTAAAATATTCCTTATTTATACACTATTGAGCTCAAGATAGATTCTACCGAGTGGTAACTCATGACACGTGGGAGGTTACACCCAATAGTTAAATTATCTTGGTAATCAGAGCTATTTAACTTCTGCTAATGGTGTAACATTGCAGTGAGTTCATGAAAGAGCAGCAAAAAGTAGCTTGCAGATTGAGAGAATTGTTTTTTGGGATCAAAATGTTAAATATGTATGATTTGACATACGAAGATGTGAGAACATAAATCTGCAAATATTTATAGATGTGCTGGGAATATTTAGCGTAAGTGAAAAGGTTTACAACTGGGAGAAGTCAGATGAGGACACTTCTTGGAATATGTGAAAAGACCTTTTGCCAGTAAGGTGGATAAACTGACATAATCATCTGAAGTTAGTCTTGAGAACTTCATTTTTAGATAATTTATTAAAAATTAAATTAAAAAGACCCTATTGAAGACACAACAGCACCAACAAAGGTGCTGTAGATCATTGTTCTGCTGTGTTGCTCTTTGTGTTGGTCAGTGGATTTTGGAGGACAGGGTTGTCATGTGTCACACCACTAAAGCTTCTCTTCCCTGTCTGTGTCCCATCCTGAGTAATGATGGCTGTTCAAAGAAAACAGAAGAGAAGCAAGAAAAAGAAAAAAAAAAGAAAAAAAATCAAAAAAAAAGGTGTAGATATAAAAATACTCCATAATTTCAGTTGATGGGAAAGTGAGATGAGTCAGGATACAGAAAACTTTCCAACCCCCCTGAGAGTTTATTGTTTAAAGTAACTTTAAAACTAAGCTAGAGACTGAACTGCAGCGGGATTGTTCACTGAAGTGAGCCATCTTTGCAGCTGCATTTGGGGTTTAATTCTGTGTTCAGTGTTACTGAAGAATATCCTCTGCTGTCATTTCGAGTAATCACAATCCTCCTGAAAGAGATTTCTAGATCACAGTGTCATTGTCACTTGCCTGAAGTTCCCAGGGCCCCAGTTTTGTGACTGTTTTTGGAACCATAACTGGCATTGTAAGATTTAAAAAATATAGCATGATTCATTGTGCTGCTGACTTTTGCTTGTGCTGTATTCTCAGTTCTGCAGTAGATGATAACAGAAATTCATTTATACACTAAATCTCTAAACCACTGTTGATTTAACTCAATTTTCAATTTTAAAAAAAGATTTCTTAATTTTTTTGTTTGATATTAGTATTGATTTAAATTTGCTTGTTATTCTGAGATGTTCAGATAATAAAATCAATCTACTGAAAATGTTTCCTTGTAATCTAGTTTTTACCTGTACAGGCTTCTGCAATTTTGTGTCACTTTTAAAAGAAAATCTTGGACATGACATTTATGGAAGATTTTTCAAAAGCAAACATCATGAACAAATAAGGAAGATTATCAAAATGGAAAAATGTTTGGGTGCTGTGATTTTCAGGAGACTTAATTTATTGGACCCAGACTTATTTCCTTCCCATTAGATGAGAAGAAGAGTCAAACCCTTTCAAGAACTTTTGTTCTGTATCCTGGTGTTTTACATGGTCCAGCACAGCTGATGATGGTTTCATGTTGTGTGTTTGATACTAAACCACAAACCCACTCCACCCAAGCACAAACTGACTTATTCTGGATGTGTTCAATCCAAACCCTCAAAAGGAGCTGGTAACAGTGAAATGACCCCTAAAAAAGACTGGGAAGCCACTGGTGACCCTTCACAATGCATGAAGTGTGAGAGATGGTGTTCTGTGCCTTCTGTGGGATGAATGGTAGCTAACACCTACTTGACTAAATTTAGAGGAGTCAAAATCTACCCTCTTCAAGTAAATATTTAGTGTAAACTATGACATGGTGGTGGATAGTTTGGGAAAAGGAGAAGAAATTGTGTATATGTGGGCAAGTCTTTCCCAGGTTGATAAATCTGTGGCTTATGTCTGGTGTTTCTCTGCCAAACATTGCGGTATATAATCTAATCAACTTCAGATCCATTTATTATTTTGAGTGGTTTAATTTTTTTTTTAAGCTGGCAGACTTTAAAAAAACTTGATTTACATAGTGCTGAGGTCAGCACTAGTAGTCTAAGATTTGGTCAATTGCCTTAAAATCCTTAGAACAATTTGATGTTTGAAATTTTCTGGTAAAGAGCTTGGTTTAAGCAACACATTTCTGACTGCTTTTAAATATAGGAGTTCAGCAAAATCTCACTGGAGTTCCTTTATCACAGTTCCATGAACATGATTTGCCTCTCAAATCTCCTTTACTGACACTGAAATATGTTCTTTAATTTCTGTCTTGCAAAGGATGGTCTTATGTATGTTCTGCTGGAGGGAAAATTGATATTAATTATTTGGCTTTCTTGGTAATTCTTTGTTTTCCTGGAACCTTCATAACTCAGCATCATGAGTTCTGCACAGTCCTACTGATTGCAGCATGTTAAAAAAGAAATCCTGCTAGTTCTCAGATTTTCAGCAAATTCTTCTTTAACAATTTGAGTGTTTATTTTTCTTTTTTTTTTAACTTTATTTTGACAATATGTTAGATTTCCCAGAGCTTATGCTTTCTTGGTTACCTTACTTGGATGCAGCTTCTGTTTGAAGCTTGCTCTTTAAATTAAAATATTTTTGTAACCTTTATTTGTGTTTGGTTTTTGTTGCTGTAGTAGTCTCTTTGATACTGTTCTGTGTTTCCTCTGAAGATCTGGTGCTATTTTTTTCTACAGTCTTAATGTTACTTCAATTTTTTTATGCTAATATCTGATTCTTCTAAGTTTTCAAGGTACTGTAATAATTCTGTAACTTCAAGTTTTGTATTTTTTTTAACTTAAAGATTTCCCTGGAGAATTAACTTAAAATTGGCAGGGAAAGAATTATTTCTCCTACATGTCTGTTGTGTGTAGTGTTGGAAGAAGAGGAAATAAATGTCATGAAGATGAATAATTTTCAAGAATTCATATTTGGGAATTTTTAATATTAGTGAATTTGTTTAGTCCTGAAGGGCAGCTGCTTGTGTAGGTCCTTTGTGGCAGGAATTGTTTTGTTTGCAAAACTTTGGCTCCGCTGCCAGAAGATATTGCAGGAGGCTTGAATGTTTTTTGTTTGGGTTTACTGTGGCAGAAATAACAAATTCCTTCCATATTAAGTTTTTAAACTTCATCTACACTGGAAGTTTCTCTTCCAGTTCATCACGTTGTATCTACTGGAGATGCAGAGGTTGTCTGAGACTTCATGGGTCTCTCCCAGTCTCCCAGTGATGAGATAGAAGCTATAAAAGCTTTTTCCCCTTTTCTTTTCCATTTCTGTCTGGTAACTGACTCAAGTCCTGTCCTTCCAGTGACTTCTTTCTTGTGAGTTCTAAGGAGGGAAGTTTCTAACAAGAGCCATGGCTCCTTGTTTGTTCTAAATTCTTGAGTTTTGACATGTTTGCTTCAGGCGCTCAGCTGCCTTCCTGCATCCCCCTCTATATTCAGTAGTCATTGGGGTTTTACACAGAGAGAGAAATCTCTTAAATTATATATTAAAAAAGCCTCCACCCCCACTTTTGCATTTTATTTTTGCTAAGGGATGTGGTGCTGACCCCAGCAGTGCTTGCTTGTCTCCCAGTGCCTCGCTGCAGGTGACATTATTGTCACTTTGTGACCTAAACCTCGACCTCCTGGGCTTGTCTTGGGAGTGTTCCCAAATCAAGGGTTGGCAAAACATTTCCTCCTGTGTGCGCTCTGGAAGGGACATCTCTGATTTTCAGAAGAGAGTTGTATTATGGACCAGAGAACCTATTTCCAAAGTGGAACGGTTCTTAAACTCCTGCACCTCTGAGTTTAATTAATTTTGACATTTCAGTTCAATTGTAAATTATTGTGCAATAAATAGAAATATTTAAATAAATATTCTTGGTTGCCCAAGACACTCAGCTGTAGCTTGAACTTGCATGTTGAAGGATGACTCTGACAACTCTCACGTCACCAATATTCCTTTTTCTTCCCTTTTTGGGATATTTCTGGGTTGTTCAGTAGCTTCTTGGGAAGTTTTGAGTTTCAGATAGATTGGTAAAGTGTTATTGCAGCTGTCTGATTGTATTTGGTATTTTGGTACCTGGTTCCAATAAATTTTCATGTGTGTTATATTTTTATCACCAATGCTGCTATTTCTCCTTAGTCTCACGAGGAAGAAGAGGTTGTAAATTAGAATAAAATTTTCCAAAATATTAATTAGAATAAAATATTAATTGAAAAGATTAACATGTAATTGTATTAAATAGTAACTAAATTAGTAAATTATTAATTTTAATAATATTAATTAATAAGACTGGTGAACATTATAAAATAATATTAATTATAATTAAAAAGTTTATTAGAATGAACTTTTGCTGTAAAGTTTCTATTCTGTAACTTTGTTCACATTATTTTCTGAAGTTACCAGAAATGTAGTTGGTGTATTTCTGTCAAATGCTTCTGGGGAAATTTGTATTTGGAGGGTAGTAGCTGACAAATATTAAGTTTTTCTGTGAGAAGTGGCTATGTTTGCCTGTCTTACAGAGGGGAGAGAGTTCTCCCTCTCAGAGAAGTTCTTCTCTAGGTTAAGTGCTCTAATTGACAGCTTGTTTTGGTCTGTGGACAAGCCATGGAAAAGGAATTACTCCTTGACAATAAATTTAAGCCAATTTGAATTTTTGCTTGTAAATTTGTTTCTTAAAGAGGTAATGTCAAGGTAATTTAAAATAATACAACTCTTTTCTTTATGTGAAGGCTCAAAGAACTGAAAAAAATCTGTTGCTTTTTCCACAGAAGTGAATGTGAAAGCTGCAAAGTGAGAATATAGACAGGTGATCAAATGCTGTGGCGTTTGATATTGTGCAGGTCAGAATTGTCATGGAACTTCTCTTTAGGATGTACCCTTCTGTTTAGTTTTACTTAAAAAAAAATAAATTCCAATTATTAAGGAAGGTTGTTTTAGTAACAGATAAGGATATTCTTACAACTGGAATAGGAAATAAAACTGTATGTGAATGTGTGTTTTCTTGCATATATATTTATATCTGTGTATGAATATTAATTTTGATAGACATACAACAATATCGTCATTGAAACTGTGCTTTTTTCCCTCCATCTGAACAGCACCCGGCAGTGTCACCTCCTTCTTGATGTCTTCAATTCCACAGAGCATGAGTTGACCATCAGTGCCAGGAACAATGAAGATTTAATTCTGCACGCTGGGGAGTGTCAGCGGTGAGTGCTGGCACTGTTAAAAGGGCCTGGATGTAGCCCTGTTATTTGTATAAACACAATTGATGACATTTTGGGGCCTGGTGTTCTTTTTAAACATTGTACACATGTCAAAGAATATAAAAGTTTTGCTTTCTTGAAGATGCATCACTGAGTTTTAGCAATATCTCAAGTAAATTTATTTTGGCTCTGCATGTAGTAGTCCTGAAAATAATGAAATACAAAGCAGTTGGTTCTGAGGTGTACAGCTCATTTAACTTTTGTAGAGTGTTTGAATGTAATTTCCATGTGCTCTGAAAGTAATCCTGGTGTTAAAACCTGATCTCAGTAGTTTGTTATCCTTTCCCAGTTCTAAATTTTCTTTACGTGGTTCCCCAGCCATTTGCTCACTTTTCCTGCAAAGAAAACTACAGGCAGGAAAAATAGAACTGAAGAAAAAGCAATTCCAATCTCTGTAGGAAAATGTATTTCAGATCAAGTAGGCTGTTGTGAGTATTGATTCTTACAACCCTACTGGAGGGATGTAGAGCTCATTATTAATCATTATTTGCCATTGCATACCTGCCTCGGGTTCCTGCTGCTGGCTGTAGCCTGGGGTTGCTTGGTTTATCTTCTTCAGGTGATCATTGCATCTGGATTCCAATTTCATCCTAGAAAAGGTGATAATGTGAAAAAGGGAATCTTACTTTTAGGTCAGGATCTCCCTGCACCGCTCTCTTCTTTGGGAGAGTTGTGTTGCTCTCTTTAAGTCCTGCAACTGAGGAACTTGGTTAAAGAGAGATGTTTTCATGTCTGCAAACCCCTGAATGAATATTAAGTTCAAAGTCAAACCACGTTAATTGCAAGGAATGCAGCTGTCAAAAAGAATTACAAAATAGGTAAAATAGCAGTAAATTTGGAATACTTTTTGCCTTGGTGACTCCCAAAGCACAACCAAGTGGAAACATGTTGACTCAAACTCAAGTTGAATTTTACTTCACCAAACAATGGACAAAAATATCAGTAACATACAGTGCTTGTTCTTTTTATTTGGAAAAAATTGGCTTTTTTCTTTTTTAGAAAGCAGTCTAAATAGTCACCAAAATGTTCTTGTTCTTATTAATACCGTTTTAAAATTTTATTTTTATACTTCTTGGTTTTTTGCATTGTTTTGTAGTTTTCAAACTCCTCGAAATTTTTCATTCCCTGTTTTTGGGACAATATATAACAGGTAAAACTTAAGTTACAAATTAGGTTAGAAAATTTCTTTACATCTCTTTGATTGAATTTTATTTTCCTATGGATTTAATATTTTAAATTTAAATATCCTTAAATCATTACATTGTAATGGATATAAACCCTTTCAATAAGTCTTTTGAAACAGTCATTTATCAAGGGAGATTGTATATGTGTTGGAGGTATTTAAACCTTTTAAGAATAGTGATTTTTATTCTTATTGCAAAATACCTTTCTCCTGGTGGTTAGAAGTTGCACTGAGTTTTCTGTCAGTTCTAAACTCATTTGTTACCTATTTCTTGAATGGTAAGTGCTTTTAATTGTAAAACTGTAAATAGCTGCTATTTTGCTCTGAGTTTTAATTTTTGTTCTGATGGATCTACTACAGAAAAGCAGGGGAAACATACATTGGGCTTTAAAATCACCTTCCTGCTCCTAGAAAAGGGCTTTTGTTGCTCTTTGGGAAAAAAAATGAAAAAAAAAGAAGGAGAAATCTCTTCCCTTTTTAAGCAATGGTTCCAGATCTTTGCTTTTTAACACAGGGCAGGTATTCCCTGGAATCTGCTTTTGAACCAAGGTTTTCAACCCAATTATACAAAGCTTTTCAACATATCCCTCTTTTAGATTTCTCCTTTTCTGAGTTATTTTTTTTTTGGTCATTGATTGTTATTAAAATCTGATTAATATTTAAAGAGAGGCTTTTCAATCAAGTTCAGGATTTCTTTCCTCTTCCCTTCACCTTTTTGATGCTGCCCTCTTCTTAATATTTGTCTCATTCTACCTTTATTTAAATTATGACTTTTTGCCAGCTTTGGTCACTTTCTCTTCCTTTTGTAATTTATTCTCTCTCCATTCATCACCATCACTTTGAAATCTCCCATCCTGACAGAGTGGAGGCAGCAGGAAATTGTTTTCTTGGTCCCTGTTGTTATTTCTGGGCACTGTAAGTGTTTTCATATTCTCTGCCTCCAGACCTACAAAGAAGGATAATGCTGCATCCTGCTTACTCTGGCCTCTTTGCTTCCCACTTTGGATGTTTAGAAAGTAAAATAACTTGGAAGTTTTGATGTCTTGCTTCTCTTTTCTATATTACAGAGTGGTCGCTGTAGAATGTAAATTTTTCCCTCCTGGTCCTGAGAGGGAATTTTTAGGGGATTCTTGCATTGCTCCCATGGAAAATGAGGAATAGTGATGGAAGTTCCTGGGTGCTGCACTTATTAGAACACTCTCTATAATATATTTGATTTGTAAGGAAGGTGTAAAATTGAGCATGATGCTAGCAATGGGGAGAATGGAGGAGATAGAAGCAGAAATGCCAAAAAAGTCTGGGATTGTCAGCAGGTCAGTGCTGGCCCTGCCAAATCTCTCGGAGTCCATATAGGGCAATCCCTGGGATCTGTTTTGTAGTATCCATGTTATTTGGTGCATTCCAACAGCAGCCCGTTCTCTGGCTTATTTGTATTCGTGTAAAATGGATCAAATGTGTAGAGTACTACGCAATATTTTTATTTTAAGGTCTGAAAGGCAGTTTGCTTCAATTAACTTAGAGATAGGGCAATAATAGCTGCTACAATAACACTGCATATGGCAGGAAAAACTGGTATTATACTACTTAGGAAAAGTGACATCCTTTAGGCCATTAAAACACTATCTGGAAAATAGATGCCTTTTTCTACAGTAAGGTTATTCTGCTGACTAGTGAAAATTATCGTTTTAGCTTTCAGAAAAGCTTAAACTTACAATTTGCTGTACTTTTTAAGCCAATGATTGGGATTATTTACTGTGTGCATTGTAACTGTTCTTGGAGATATATATAAGCAGTGTTTCTGAGAAGTGACACTCTTTTCCCTCTATTTTAGGATAGAGAAACATTTTGCTCCCTGTCATTTTATAGTCAGAAATGATAATTTGGGCTCAGCAATTATTTTGTTCACTCATCTTTCTGTCTTTCATCATTGCTTGTTTTGCAGACAAACAAATGAAAGGATCAGCCTTTTTTTCCTCCTATATCCCAAGATGTTAATTAGAGACTTCATATTCTGGTTTCCACATGACTTGAAATGTTCCTTTGTATCCCATTGTGGGACAATTAGTGACATGTTTTACTTTGAGGTCTTTTGTTCCCACGAGATTATGGTGGGGAGGGAAGAGAACCAAGACTCCTTTGGAGTAGAGAAGGAAAAGACAGGAGATTTGTCCTCTCTCTCCTATGAGGTTGGTTGAAGAAAAGAGAGGAGCAAGAGTTTTGGAGGGTCATTTGTTGAACTCCCAAAAATAATTTTAGGGTTCATTGCAAAGCTATATTCCAAATAAAATTAAATTTTGCTGCTTTACATCTGCAAGAGTTTTTTTTAAACTTTAATATCCACAGGGAAATGCACTGGATTACTGATGTCCTCATGAAAAGATGTCAGCCAAGTTGCTCTGCAGAAGTTCTGGCTGCATTGAGTGATGCTGAGGTGTTGGCAATGTCTTCAGCTAATTTAAAATATGTTATTATATCACACTGTGGTACCAACATGTCTTGGTCATCTCTCCAGTTGAACATATGACATATGATGATGAGGGAAGCAAAGTCTCTCATGTCTGCTATTGGAAAGTTCAGCCTTCAGAGATTTTTCTGGACTAGCTGAGTCTCCAGTTTCTTGAAGAAGAAAAAAGCTGTTTCTTGAAGCAGTCAGCTGCTCTGTTAAAGGAGTTTTGCAATGAGAAAAGTGGAAGTGTTTTGAATGTAATCAGTGGGAAATCTGAGCTTGTTTATCCCAGCAACAAGGTAATCAACAGGTTGTTCTGACATGGAAAAATATAGCAGACAGCTCTTGGAGGGGAATTGTATTAATGTCAATGAACAAAAAAGTGTCGCCACTAGCAGTGATCTGAATTTATTGAAAAGCCGTAGGTACGGTAATTATTGTGTTTCTTACTTGATTATCAAACCACTAAAATGAAATTTCATGACAGCCCTCATTTATGCGTAAATCACTTCATAATTAATGGTAATAGATGTTATCTCATTATGTGCCCCAGGATATCTCATTTTGTACAACACACCCTGCCTTGCCTTTCCATTCCCATTCTGTGCACGGCGTGTCTGGCACTCGGGAACAGGGGAAGATGGATCGTGGGGATGGTCTCAGTAGATCAGTCCTCTTGTCTGTCCTTGTGGGACAGCACAGCTGAGCTGGTGAAGCCTTCCACGTGTGTGACACTCCACAGCTGGGGTCTCTACATTTACACATTGGACTTTTCAGGCTGTTCTGGCCTTAGCGTGAGGACCATGGGAATTAAAGCTTGGATTGCCCAGGATAGGACTGGTTTGAGAAGTTAAGAAATGAAGAGCAAACCGGACAGGACATGGTAAATGAGGAAATAGTTTTGTTGGTAATTCAAATGGGAGAGACCTTTGTGCAAAATTTACCAGTTCTGACAAGTGCTGGTGATCCAGGGGATGCTGATGTGAAAGAACCTGGTGGAATTTTGGCCTTTTCATTTCTTTAATTGGGAGTTGCCTAATTAAAAATACACTGAAGAAATACTGCAGTAGCAAAGTCAACATTCAAGTTCAGGCTTCCTTTCTGGGTCAGCAGTTTTACCCTGCCTTTTAGCAGCGTTACAGTGTTAAATGAGCAAGTTTGCTTACACATATCCTCTACAATAAGTTTTGTTGCTTTTTTTAATAGTCAGCAGAATTACAGGTATTTTGCTCAGTTTTGCTAAGTGAACTTCTGTGTGTATTGACTTCACCTGGTTTGATTTTTTTCTGTTACATTCTAATGAGACAAGAACAATTAAAGAAACAAATTACTGTTTCCACTTTTTTACCTCTCATCACGTAGTATGGTGTTTCTTTCATCCATGGAAACTAAAGAATTTTTTAAAAGTCCTTTGTGTGCATACTAATTATGAGGGCTATTCCTGCTGCTTAATGATTTGATGTAAATGCGTTGATTAATTGAGCTGTGAAGCCTGTGCAGTGGAAGACTGCAATTTCTGCAGTATTAGTTAACAATGCACATTTTGAAAACACTTTGAAGTAGGGCCTGTTTCAAAGGGAACGAGAATTAAAAATTCCCATTTTGTCCCATTTTGAACCAAAAGTTCCCCCAGTAAATTTATTGTCCATGTATAATTAAATGATGATTGTTATTTCTCATAGCTGCCGAGTCAGTGTTTAATTTGTGTGTCTGTTTATGACAGGGCATGTTGTCTGTATGGGAGATTAATGATTTTTTCCATACATTGCTGTTACAGTTTATGTTTTAAAGACAAAGCTGCTATGATTAAGGCTTTGCCTGCTGACAAGAGAAAATAAAATTTCACAGCAGTTGCCCTTGGTCTTCATGTTAAATCTATGGCCAGCTGGATATTTCTGAGATACTTTCAAGTCAAATTGTATTAACTGAAACATGAAACTCACCCTTTGTTGTCAGGGAATTTGTTTTTATTTTATCTCTTATTTGACAGTTTTTAAATACACTTTCAGGTTTTTTAAGGCTTGCCTTTTTCTACTAACAGCCAAATCAATCTTTAAACCTAGTACACAATTTTGAGTGAAGAATTAGTTATTTTCAACAAAAAAATTGTAAAGGAAATGTTAGTTTTGGTAGGAAAGGGTGGTACATCTAGCACTGGTCAGACCCATAGTATGAACCAATTGTGATGTTCGTATGTATTTCAAAGCACTTTTCAAGAATTGGAGATGTTACAGGAGGATTCTGCAAAAACTATAGAATGGCAAAATAACAAACAATAATAAAAAAGAGGAAGAGCAATAGAAGAAGAAATAAAGAGAAATTTCAGTTTTAGACTGCTTTGTCGTTAAAGTACTCAAGGAATTCATTTGCATCCCATGAAAAGCAGATGCTCTTTTGAGGTCTCTTACAGGCTTGTCTCCTCCATGGTCCTGCTTCTTTTGTAAGGTGCAAAGGCCCAGTGGGTGATCACAGGGGTTGAGAGTCCTCAGTGTGACTGCACTGCAAAACCCAAATGTGATCTGAGAACTGGAGAGACAAATAGAAAGAGGGAATGATAGGAGAGAATTATGATATTCAGTTCTGGTCACACACACAGGACAAAGAGGAGATCAAATGGTAGAAGATGCAGGTGACCGGTGAAAATAAAAGACTTTGGTTTGATAAGGGCAATAAAATTTAAAGGCATTATTAATGAACTGGATGAGGCGGGGACAGAGAAGGGCTCTCCTGTAAAGGTTAAGGGAAGTGAACATAAGAATAAAGAAAGAACTTGGAGCTGTCTATGAACGCACCTAGGAATGAAGAGATTTCAGGCCTCAGGCAGCATCAGACCGTCTCCCTCACGGAGAAGTGGAGGCAAAGACCTTCACAAAGGCTGAGACCGAGGTGTCCTCAGTGGAATTGCCAAAGATCTGCCTGCAGCTGCCACACTTCCGAACAGGAAGACCTTTTCCAGTGTTCTGTCCGTGTAATTGATGATGAAAACAAATGCCTTTGTAGGTTTTACAGCAGTATGTTCCTGTTCCTCTCCCTGTCCTGTCCCCAATGCAATATCATCCCTTTCTTCTGATTAGTTAGGATGTATTTCCATAGGGAACCTGCAGATAATCTGTTTCCTATGATTTGAATTTGAATTTAGCATTTCTGTTTCTGTCAAGAAATGCATATTTGAGCACAGGTGGATCTTCCTTCTGCAGTTACTGGTATGGAGACCTTCCCTTTGGGTTGGCTTTTTCAGGCTTGTCTGAGAAAAGGGGGTTTGTTTCTTCTCTCCCCTTCCCTTCCTTCCCCAAAACTCAGTGTATTGATTATCTCAATCCTGGGGTACTGCACTGGATAGGCAATGCTGTTGGTGTTACATGACTTTCCATAAGATTCTTTTTCTTTTCCCACTTCTTCAATTGCCTTTTCCTAAATCAGGGGTGACTAACTCACTGGATCTAGCCTGCATGGCAATTTTTCTGACCTCTCTGAACATTGCCTTGGCCTCAGAAGACCCAATTTGCACTATTTATAATATTTTGTGTATGCAGCTGGAGAAACGGGCGCTTTGTGAGCGCAGGCCAAGTTTGTCTCTGACAGGATTTATTAAGTTTAATAGGGTACAACATAAACGTGGCTGGATAGTTTGGCTCTTAAACAAAATATCACACAGATGTAGCACGAGTTTGCTGTCCCAGTTTTAAATGAGCTGTAAATCACTGAAAATCCAAACCAGTCATCTTCATTTTCCCCTTAAATCCTAAGTAGATTACACGTTGCAGGACTTGCAGGGTTCAAAAGCTGTCTCTTGAAAAAAGTTATTGATTTCAGAATTCAGATTTAGAAATATTTTTTTTTTAAATGACTTATTTTCTTATAGAAGAAACCAGACTTTTTCCTTCCTTAATTTCTTCAATACTTGAAAAAAAACCTATTTATTGAAATTTTTGGGTGCTAGGCACAGCTGTGGAAACATTTGACAAAGTGCAGGCCTGTTAAAAAATTGACTAAAGTGCTAATACTTTTTAATTGAGTTTCCATTTTTGTGCAAGGTATGTGGAAGAAAAAGTAAGAATGTAAGAAAATTTGTAATTGTTTCTTTTGTTAGATAACAATGGAGCAACAAGCTAAACAGGAGAAAATACCTCTTCCTGAAGAAAATCAGAGTTGAAATGGCTTGTTCTTGTCCTTAATTCACACATATTCAAACCAATAAATTCAGACTGTTGTTTTAGAAAATCACGTTTCAACATTGATGGGTGATGGGAAAAAAGTGGGGGATGAAGGTGAACATTATCAGTCTTTCACCATGTAGTAATCTCCCTGCTAGAATGAAATACAAAAATACCAATATTCCCAGGAAGAAAAGATTCCATGGAACTTTGGGATCTGTCCTTTTCCCAGTACGTTTTCTGAACACTGAAGGAGAAAGGAAAGTCGTATTAATCAACATTGTTTTTTCTCCCCACGTTTGTCTGGATTTCTGTGAGACAGATACTTAATCAAAATTTCTGTTTTGTCTCAAACCTGCTTTGTGGTCAGCACACCTGAGATATTCTGTTGTCTGTCTCTCTTAGCAAAATCCATGTTAGAAAGCTGTGAATACTGAGTGAAACCATGGCAGACAACCACGAGGCAGAAAGAGGTGCCATCCACAGGAGCTCACACAAGAGCGGAAGTGGAATTGTGCAGCTCCAGCACAGCTGGCACAGCCCAAATTTCTGTCAGACTTGTCCTGCAGTGTCAGTTCAAGGCAGGCTGCAGAGATTGTTTCAGAATTCTTCCTTACCCAGTGGGATGCAGCAGTACCCAAGGCAGGGCAGACAGGAGAGCTGTCCTGAGCTCCGTGCCTGGATGGGAGCAGCAATGCAAGAAATAATTTACTTGTCTGGTGCTGGGCTGTAAATGTGAGGCTTTGTGGCCAACTTCCAGGTTTGAGTGGATACCTCCAGAGGGACCTTCCAGTGCTATTTGATTTGAAAATCTACCTGCTCATTGGTAAACTTGCTCCTTCTTCCCAAAGCCAGTAGTTTTATGGCCATGTGTCCATAGGAACTGGTTCCTCTGTCGCTTTCTTTTGTCATCTAAGACTTTCTGTCTTTCCAGAATTTGTCCTAATGTGTCTTGGCGAGTTTTTTTTCAGCCTTTTCCAGAGGACAAATTCCTTTCCTTAGCCTTTTTTCCTTGATTTTTCTGTTGTTACAGATGTCATAGTGCCACTTTTTGGTAAGGCTCTTGCCCTCCAGACTCATGTATTACTTTAAACAGTGTGTTATTGTGAGCAATGTGAATTTGCACAGTCCTACTCCATAAGTTCAGTTAGGTGCAATACTTTTTCTGCTCACTGTCACCTAAACCTGGTGCCTCATATGTTCATCTAACAGATGAAAAAACTGTGGAACTCGTTTTCCTGATGAATTGCTCTATTATGATATGTGGAGACTTGCAGATAAGGAGTGGAGGGTTTCTGGATGCTACCTAGACCCTTTAGAGGTTGTAGGACAAAGTGGTGAAGGTAACTGAATAGTTTTAGTCCACTTACCAATTAACCACCACCTTTATATTTTGTGGTGACAAAGCTCCCTAACACATTTCAGGTCATTTTTGTTTATGCTGCCAGTAAGAGACTGAACATTTGGGTGTAGGTGCAGCTCCAGGTCACACCTTGGTTTGATGGATATCTGTAGATAAATTGATTAATTTAGACCATAACGCACTCTGTATTTAGGAGCACTTGGCTGTGTTTCGTGGCTATGGTGACACCGTGGCTGCGTTAATGGGATGAAAGAAGATTGTCTTGAGTAGCTGCCAGTTACGTCTGCCTTAATGACCACAGGATTTATGAAAGTTGCACTCTGATGTTGCCCAGATTTGGCTTTCTGCCTGCTTTCTGATGCTCTGTAAAAGATCACGACGGTGCAGCATAGATTTCCTGAAGTTGGAAATTAAAATATCCAGTTTCTATTAATTTATTTTAGATGATCAAATGTATAATTAAAATAGCTGGTTTGTGAGTCTTTCCTTCAAAGAAAACACTCATTTAAACTTAGTGCTTCATCAGCTTGAATTTATTCCTTACTCTTGACATCCATTTAATTCTGCCTTCATTAACTGGAAACAAAAGCTAAAACAACAGTGATTTGAAAATATCACTGAAAGATGTTAAGTAAATGCTGTAGTATATAAAGCCAACCTTTTATGACATTTTCATTTTGCAGTTACAATGATGTCTCCAGAAATTGACTTGAAGTGAAGTCTTGGTTTTCTTCCCTGCCCCCCCCCCCCCCCCCTCTCCCCACCAC
>VZTE01005206.1:69995-88115 GCA_013397775.1 Eulacestoma nigropectus
CTCTCCATCTTCTGGGGGGGGTGTGCTTTTCATATTTTGCATATTCTTGTATAAATAGAATCAGTTTTCTGTAGGTCAGGAGCCCTGTGTGTACTAGGATCTGTTGTTGGATTCTCTGTAACTCTAAGGCTGCATATGGAGGTCTCTGCACCAGTGGATATGGGCACTTCAGGTTAAGTGAAGGGGTTTTTTGTCGTTACTTCAAACAGGTACAAAGATTTCTAGAGATGATTGCACTGGAGGTAATTTGAGCCATGCTTTTTGTTTGATGATGAGTCATGGCCAGCATCTGCCAAAAGGAGCCTTTCATCTTCAGCCTTTACCCTGTTAAGGTTTTTCCCTGGTTAGGAGACAGGATCTGTGTTCCATGAAAGTGCTTTGGAGCTCTGGGCTCCATCGTGTTCCAGGTCCTGGTGGGTGCTCACAGTGTAGAGTGAAGCCCAAAGCATCTTGATGTGCTTGAGTCATTTCTGGATTCCAAACAAAAGAGGTAACATCCAAAATAATGTCCTTTACTTAATTTTCAGCACTGAACACACCTGGAATTTCATGTGTGTGGGATGCCAACTGAAGCTTCGATTCTGCTGTGGGTGCTTTACTGGCGCAGCCCATCTGTGTTTCTAATTCACTGGTTTATGTTCCTGATTCACTGGTTGTGATTAATGATGGATGCTTTGCCTCAGTTCCAGCTCTTACTGAAAATACTTCAGGAAGAACTCATTGAAGCTGCAGTAATTATATTCATATTATCATAAGTGAGTTTCCAGCAGCTGCTTGATCTTTTGATTTATGAAGGTGCTCTGAAGTTCAGGATGGAAGTGCATGGTCTGGGAGCCTCTCTGCGCTTAACTGAGTGGTGAATTTACCCCAAATCAGCCACACAGGCAATGACAGCAGGAAAAGATGCAACTCCTCTCTTAATAATGGTGGAGAGGCCCGAGAATGATTTAACACCCAGTTTGATGGAGTTGATGACAAACTCTGTAAGACCTGCAATACTTGGCTAATTTTTTCCCTTTATCAGTCTCATTTTTTTATATTGAATTCAGTTTGAACATTTAGAGAAGCTGAAGGTGGCCAGGGAATTACACTGTCCTTTTTTGGGTTATTTTCCAGCAGCATGTGGGTGGGGCAGAGCTTGAGTGAGGTGTTGAGTGAGGTTATAGGGCTGAGGCTAAAAAGGTGACTTAAATCAGAGGTGAGTCTCAGCAGAACATAAACACTGAAGTGGACATGAGCATCTTAAAAGAACTTCCACTTTTAGGTAAATAAATTTCCATATTTATAAATATTAAAAACTGATAACCTACTGGAGTGCAAGAGTGCGATATGGAGAGTCATTGTAGCCTGGGCCATGTATTATCTACAGAACTTTTAACTTAATTCTGGTTCCTTGGCCAAATTTTGTCCTTCCTTTGCATTTCCTCCTCTTCTGGGAATAACAGTGACTTTGGAAAAGGTTGGTTTTGATAGTGATGAATAGGAAAAAACTTCAATAATCTGAGTGTGGGGATTAGAAGACTGGAAGGAAGGGGAATTAAATGAAAAACAAAAGAAATTTGATTTGGAGTCAGTGACCCAATAAACTGTAGGATAGTTTTGTAGAATATAAGAGTGTATTAAACAAATTATTATTATTGTTATGCCTCAAGTCAGTTTAAGCAATGAGCATTTATGGTCAGGGCAAAGGTGTTGTCTAAAGATTTGTCGATATTTTGAAAAAGCTTTTGTGCTGCAAAAAGCCCTTTTTAATTATTAATAGAACTGAGATTGAGAATAGATGATTTCTTCACTGTAATATAAAGGGTACATCAAAACACAAAATGCTTTTTTACCTTCACATCATGAAACTTATATCTCTCCTAAAGCTGTCCCAAGAAAGGGTAATTCATTGTTGTAGAAAGGCTTATGACAATAAAAATCATGAAACAATTAGAGAAAAAACTGCATTATGAAGTCTACCAAACTTTAGAGGAAATGTGAGTAAAAGAATGCAGCAACATTGGTAGACTTAGTAAATATTTCATAATTTTAAGTCCACACACTTGCAAATCTTTAGGATTTGGTGGGGTTTTTTCTCTTCTTATATATTTGATGCCCATTATTGTTACAAGCATTGTCTTTTTAGCTGCTTGATCAGACCTTACTGTTTTGGATCCTGACATGAATGTAACAACCCTGTTTCATTTTCCCCCCTGAATTCAGTTTAGATTTATTCCCAGGCATTACACGCTGTATTGTATATTATTTATTATCCACTGGAGGGAAAAGCACAGTATGCATGTAAAAGGAAATGAAAGGTGAACGTTAAGAAATTCAAAACCATTAATTTTTAGGTGGAAGAGCATAGGCATCATGATGGAAATTGTGAGTGAAGTCCTATTTTTCATTTGAGTCTAGACTCATTAAGTAGTAAACCTGGAAAGGGAAATTTTTAGTAAGTCACTGAGATGTTTTTTAAGATATCAGTAATAATAATACATGAAATACTGAGCTGTGCTGTGTTCTGTAAATAATGATCTAATCTGTTTCTTATTATTGTATTTTGTGTTACTCATGAGCAGCCTTTACCCCATCTCATCCTACAGAACCTCTACCAAGCCCAACGTCAGGCACAATAAATCTACATCACACTTCACCAATATTTCCTTTTCCCCCCTTGATATATTGATGGAAAGCATCTCTTAAGATGGGCATCACTAGCAGCTTATTTCAAGCTGTCACTTATTTTCCTTCTGAATCACAAGGACTTACATAGGGTGGGACTTCAGAATATTCAGTCATGATCTCCAATATGAAATAGAGAATTTTATGAGAGTAAGCTATGGGGTGATTAGTGAGTGCTGATTACATGGTGACAGCAGGCAGTAAATACGTGTATGCAGGTTTTAATGATGGAATTTGAATTTACATGAGGAATATTTTTACGTCAGTGCTCATTGTTTGTTTCTGGGGCCGTTCCACGTGGGTTCAGAGCAGCTTCTTTGTTGTGTTCTCTCTTGTATTCTGATGTTATGTCTCCCTTTCTGGGAAGAACCATCCATCTGTAATTTTGAAGGAGAGCTTCTTGCCGTTTATCTGGCATTATCTGAGAGGCTGTGCAGGCTGGACTCCTGTACAGTGATATTTGCAAGCTCATGGTGACATTAGACAGTGGGTTATGTCTGTACTACTTGTCCTCAGAACAGGCTCACCAAAACAAGCCCTGGTTTTTGTCTTTCACATGGCCTCTTGCTTTTCTCACCGCTGCTGTCAGCTACACTAACTCACTTATATTTGATCCCTTGTGCACGGAACTGTTTTATACAAATAATTAGCATTTAAAAATATCTATAATTTTTAAAAGCTGTTTGTTCTTTTCATGTAAACGGGTTAATTTTTTTCCTAAGTCAATTAAAGCCATGTGTTTTTTTCGTTTTCTGCATTTCCACGCTATTCAATCAAGAAAGCAAATCACTTTATTTCCTTTACAATTCTCCATTTTAATTTTTGTACGTGTATGACATAAACAATAAGCTGGTTTTGCCAATATAGAAATAATGATGGTGATTTAACCAGGGATTCTCAGTCTGCCTCGCAAATGTGTTCCTATAGGATAGGAACTTTCTCGAGACAGAAAGTCACAGATTTGCCATTGAAATGGTATTGTCTAAGAAACATAATATAAAAAGAGATAGATAAAAGGTGAGATATTGGGGATTATTGGGAGGAAAATACCAGTTTGGCTTAGGGTACAGAAGTTGTCCCAGGTTTCTGAAACTGTTTGCCCTCCTTGGTTGCTGGACAATCGCAGAATTGATTTAATTCCAAAAGGCAGTTTGTGCTTAGAGCTGTCAATCCATTTCTGATACTCTGAATATCATCTAGATGAACAAATAATAGTTTTAACTAAAAAGAGCTGTTCTCAAAATGGGATGCTGATGGCTTTTTGCCTGGTTTAGCCAATTTCCAGAAAGCAAAAGCATGGAAAACCACCACAGGCAGAGGTAAATGTTGCTTCTCCTCCTCCTCTGGCTCCTGTAGTCGTGTAGTAGGAGAGTCCCTTGCATCTGCATTTTGGAATTTGTTTTCATCCCAGCCTGGGCTCCAGCTCCAGGGGCTGTGCAGTCGCATGAGGAGAGGGCTGAGCTGGTGCCTACAACGAGCAGGTTTTGGCCTCAGCGCTGAGAATGGCAAGAGATGAAGAACCCAAATCTTGTAGATCAGAATTGTTTGCACTGCAATTTTTTCTCCCTCACTGCATTATTCCTTTTGATGATGTTTGTGATTACAAGCTAAATTATCCCTAGTTATTGTCACTCACATTTGGCAGTTAAGGTGGGGATTTGATCTGGTGGTTTCCTGTGTTCTGGGGATCTCTGTAAGAGAACAATCCCACTGAAAAATGTATGTAGATACCCAGCTGAAGGATATTACAGCTAAAAAAAGAGAAGAAAACTACTTTTTTATGACTTTGTACTCAATTATGCATCATTAGAGTCTTGTATATTTAGGAAGGAATGCTGCTGTTTAGCCAATTTCCTGCCATCTGAAAATAACTTGATTTACAATTAAGAAAAGTGCTCTTTTTAGTAATATCCAAACTCCTAATGTACTGTTTTAGTGACGTGTCTTACAATGTGTCATGTGCTGATTAAAGTTGAGTTTTGTCCTTTTTGGGAATGATTCTAAAGTACTCTAGTCAAAGAATTTAATTTAATTACATGTGTAGTACAACTTTCTGCCTTTTACTCAATTGGTCTCGCCTACGTTGTTGCTGCCTATTAGATGACAATTTAGTAATTTCCAGTTTGTATATCCCTGAGGGAGGCTCAATGGGAATAAATGGGAGCAAAAAAAATCTCTGCAGCTTTATTCCTCGATTTACTTGCTTGATGGCATCTCTTTTGTAGTTGTATGGAAGAAGAGAAATGGAGAATAGTACGTAATGAAAGGAAATCTTTTGTGTGAAAGGTTTACACTGAGAACAAAGCAAATTGTGTAATCTTTGCTTTGTGTATTTACAGCATTATTTGCTTAGCATAGGAAATATAACCCCAATTTTAATAATTTCAATTTAATAATTTAAAAATTTCAGTTTTAATTTTAACACTCTAATCCATTTATAACTGCTTAATTAAGTAACTCAGGGCAAATTAGTGCGTCAGAACCATGGCGACTTCTCAGCTGTGGATGGGGAGGTTTATAAAACTGCTACGTAAGTTTGGGGTGCAATTTTTCTGGTAGTAATAGCCTGTCATTTTGGGATAATCTGAAATTTCTATATTAAATTGTTCTTTGTAGATGGAAAAGAACAAAGAAATGTTTTTTTCTTTTAACTGTTGAATTGGTCCAAAGCTCTGTGTATGTTAATATCTGTGCCCTCTGTGTATTTTTGGAGGGTTCTGTCTCCTTTGCAGGAACTGGGAGCCTGATGGCACAGCATGATTTTAATAAAAATCGTGTTGGTGATCTATATAAAAATGGATTTCAACTCTTTCATAAGCTGGAAGTGAAACTATGATAATTTTGCCCCTCTTTAAAGGTAGAGAATAAATCTGATTCCTAAATAGGGATTCAGTTTAAAATAGATGCCTAAATCCAGATATGCCTGTGTTTTTTTATAGTCAGAAATATCTAGTCAATGAGTGAAGAGTATATGTAATTTTCATAAAAAAGATGGCAAAGCACTGTTTTCTATTTTGATATCTTTGAATTTTACCTTGCAGTTTCCCCCTTTTTTTTTTTTTAAAGGAAAATTGGTCTTGCAGATGTTTAGATACCATCATCTTCTGGACTTCTATTATGTGTAAAGGAACATTACAAAGAAACAGAGAAAAACAGAATTTTGATTAAAATTGTTTCTCAGTTCATTACATTTAGATTTAGGTGAATGAAAAGACTTCGTAAATTTCTGTGTTAAACATAAATGCTGAAAAAAATGACCTTCAACATTTAAATATTTTAAAACATTGCCAAAGCTTCTAAATAATACCAAGTTAATATTTTACTTGAAATAATACCTTCTCAGTTTATGGAGCATTATAAAGGTTAATATAAAATCTCCATATTTTTAAAGCTAGACATTATTTCAAGTAAATATGAATGAAATACTTAAATGAAAAGTTATATCACTCCTTAGTTCTGTGAGAGTATTCCTCATTTTAAGAAGAATACGTTCTCTTAAAAATCATGAAACTTTTGAAAAAGTTTAGTAGCAGACTCAAAATGATACCTTCAGTGTAAACTTTTAATGGAAAGGTCATATTTTGGGGGTTTTCTTTTTAATTGTTCCTCAGCTGGAGGCTTTGTTCTTACCATGATAACAAAGAGTGCTTCGGGAAGTTGATTTTTAAAACCAAGGTGTCTGTCTCAGACAGCATTAGCTGACTGCTCATAACTTATAGTATTTATAGTTCCCTTTCCCTCACTTCCTCCAAATGTAGTGAAGAAATCCATTCTCATGTAAGTTATTTGTGTACATAAAGTTGATGAGAAAAGTTGCTTTATAAGTGGCACCAAAAATCCTGGGTTTACCTCTGAGTTCCTTTACACAGCTGCATATCCTATGAAAGCTTCCCAAGCATGACTTTGCTCACAGGTGTAATTTCCCTGTCTAAAATTTAGTCTACTGTGTTCAAACTATTTCTGAACCACAGGAAGCAGGAGTAAAAATCCCCTTGATCTCATTTGACTTTAGTGGGTTTGTTTAATTTGCTTTAGTTCTTTGAAGATGGTTTGGTCACTGCCATCAGGCGACACATGAGCAGGGCTGTGCAAACCATTTTCCATACATAATATGTGGTCTATACCATCCTAATTGACCAAGGGAGGTTAATGTGGCAGGAAACTGCCCCTAAATGAGTATCATTCCATCACAATAATTAAATAAATACTGATTCTAGCTGTAATGTTCAGATCTGAGTCTGGTGGACATTTGGCTTCGCTGCCCTTTCCCAGGGGAGCTCAAGCTCAAGGCTCGCTGAATAGGAGGGCACCTGGCAGGGCGGTTATTTGGGATGGTGATTTCCAAATGGGGAGTTTTGGCTAAAATAACAAGGTATTTTAGAGCTGTGCTCATTTTCTGAAATACCAGTAAAGCACATCAGACAACTAATACAGCTCAGCAATATGTGGGGCGAAGTGTGCAAAGGTAAATCAATATGAACATGATGAGATGAAAGTGAAGGCAGTCCCAGCTCTGCATTTGGCTGAAGCTGGACGCAGGGCTGCCAAAAGCTGAGTGTAATGAGCAATAGAAGCAGTAGAAGCAGCACCTTGGTTTATTATCCATTATTTCCTTTAGTTTAAAACCATTACCCCTTGTTCTATCACTGCAAGTCCTGCTAAAAAACCTGCCCCCATCTTTCTTACAACCCTCTTTTAAGTGTTGAAAGGTTGCTTTGAGGTCTCCCAAGTGCATTTTCCTCTCCAGGGTGAACAATCCCTGCTGGTTTGTTTTCTGAAAATAGCTTGTAAATGAGCATGAGCATGAGCATGCTTCTAAACACATACAGGTGTCATTGCTGGTGAAAGCATGAAATAAACTTCTAATATGTACAGTGTTTTTTGGAAAAAAAAATGTTTAGGTGAAATTATGTGTGGGTGAGTGAGATGTGTCTAATTTCTGTTATTAGTGCTGAGCAGTTGACTGCTCTGGAACCTGTGACACACACTCCCTGTGAACTAAGATTTCTGAGGCATGATTAAAGCTTTTGTGCTCCCACTCATGTCTGTGAACATTATTTTTGTCACTAGTTAAAAAATAACTTCTGTAGGTTGAACCTCATGGACCACATTGCTTTGTTGGGAGATGTTCACTGCTGTTCTGATGCTTTGGTTTCTTAAACTGAGGACATCTTGACTTTGCTCTCGGGCAGAGATTCTAGATTTCCTTGCTTAAGTATGGCATCACTCACAAAACTTGCATCTGTGACTTGAGAATCTGTAATAACATCTATGCAACTCTATAGGTGAGAAGAATCAATGTGTCTGTGGCAAAATAAATGTTTTAAAGTCAATGGACTGGGTTAACTTGAAATACAAGACTCTTCAAGGGACTCACCAAAGAGTGCTCTGAACAGAAAATGTGAAGGTTGCAGGTATGATAAAATTATGTTATAGTGGGAAAAGAGTGACTTGGAAAAGAATTTATTTATCACACTAAATCATCTTGAGGTGAACTTCTGCTGCAGTGCTCTGGGAAAAGGGCAAATGTTACCTTTGTGTATAAAAAGAGAAGACAAGCAAGTAGATGGTAAATTAATAATTCATTATGAATGTAAAGTCTAATTGTATCTTGAAGTGACAGTCCATGGCGAAATGTGTATTCTTGCACACTGAGCATTCACGCATCCTATGATTCTACCCAAAAAATGTTTGAATCACTTCCTTTGTGAAAAACGTACTTTTTCCTCATGTTGTATATAAAGCTCTGTATCTCTGCATTTTCCCTTGAGCAGTCACTGAGATGGACTCTTCACATGTGAATGATTTCCCATATGTACAGGCTGTCCTGGTGGCTTTTGCCCCCTAGTTTGGTTTCTGAGTAGAATCTCAGCATCTTCTCTGAAGTAACCTTCCATTTGTGTGCTACATGTCTCAGTCATATTCCTTTAAAAGAGGAGCACTGGGAATTTGGGAATTTTTCTTTTTTCTCATAGGCGAAAGTGAATCAATGCTCCAAGTTTATCATGTGCAGGAGGCTGTGAGATCTCTCTGAGTGTTTTGGGGTGTTATACACACCCAACTCCACTCCTTTGGATCATCCTGGGACCATCAACAACCATCAGTGCTGTCTCAGGACAGAGCCCAGGCTGGGAAATGGTCCAGGGGTGATTCCTGACCAGCATTTCTGGTTCTTTTGGGATGTTCCAGGAGCAGAGACATTGGTGGTTTTGTCCCTTAATGCTCAGTGTGAGCAGAGTCAGAATGAAGATCAGGTTTGCACCAAGTGAGCACCTGGTTCCTTCACTCAAGGCTCCCTGGAAAAGATGAAATAATTTCAAAGTACCAGAGATTTTTACCTTCTTCCACTCTGTTTTTACTGTTTATGTTTTGAGGTGGGCAATCTTCTCAGTCTTTTCCTGAGGAGATTCAGACAGCTGGAGCGATAACTAGGAGTGACTGTAGAATTGAGGTTTTTTGGTCGTTTGTTATATCTTGCACAAAATTCCATGGTTTTAATTTGCATATGTTTTCTTCTGAACCTCCTGCCATATGAAGGCAATGATGAATTACACAAACGAGCAGCTGAATATGAACATATATATTTTGACATTTATTTCTCTGATTATTACTATTCCACTGAGAGAGAGGCAGGAGGTACAGTATGGCATTAATTTGGATAAAGAGAATTTTGAAATCCCTCTGTAGTTTGGCTGTGATAAAGGGAGGATATTTAACTCAATCTTTAAATATTACTGTACTTAGACTTTTCCAAATTTCCTAGTGAAAGGCTATTGATTAATGGTCTCTTATGCCCCCTATGGAAATTGGTGTATTCATAAAGTAGGCTATAACCATTATTATTATTATTATTTTAAATTTCTTATTTCTTTAGGTAGCTAACAGCTCTGCTGTGTGGTGATTGCCATGGGAATCCAAATTATTTAAATGGGCAAGTGAAAAAAGAGCAAGTTGAAGTTAATTGTTCTGCCTCTTCATTTGCAGTTTATGGCTTTCAGATTTGGAGTGAGGAATTAGAAATCTATATGCCCAGCATGCATAGTATAATCACATTTAAGCAGAAGACATATGTAGCCAACTATCTCTTAGCACTGCTCCATTTTCAAATATTACATTATATCCAGTGAAACGATTCTTTCCTGGTTTCACTTTTTATTGTCTGAAATGTTGTCGCTCAGATAAGTCTAAGCTGTTGAATCTTGCGGACTTTAGCCCAATAGTTTGGCTTTTATCTCCTCTTCAATGACTTAAATAATTAGGTTCTAAATGCAAATTTTTAAATTTAATTGACCTTTCTCAAGATTAATGGTAAAATTATCTTCTGCTCTATATGGTTCAGATATTAAAGCCATTGTTTTTCTTTCTGCAGTCAGTTTTAGTCCAGGAGGAGTGATCATTACTTGTGGGTCACTTGAGCTACTAAATTTTACAGTTGTATTTTATAGTAGTGAATGAAATACAGATTGTACTTCTAAATCTGTGAAAGAATTACAGGTAATTACAAGAAACACAAGGTATATATTAATTTGCACTACTTTACGTTACTATTACCAGCCAATGGTACAAATGTATTCATCTCACGAGAGATTTGATTTTTGAGGTCCCTCTTTGCCTGTAAATTATTATATGCTGGGGCATCACTTCCAGTTTGGTATCAACTGCAGGACTTGTATTTAGGGTGGAATTATGTGCACCTGAAGCATGATATTACTAGTGAGATTGCACAATGAGAAAATCAGGCAAAGCTTTTAAAGGAAACTTGTGCCTTTTTGCATTTTTTTACCTCTTGAATGTGAGAATGAGAGTATCATCCTCACTTCAAGTTTTCCTGAAATTTAAAATCGTTGCGCGTACAGGGACTCTTCATGCACATAAGCATTCTGCATAAGTGGCAGTAACATGGTCTGGCACAGGGTCCCTACTGTCTACTTTATATAAGCAAGGAGGATGAACAGGAAGCATAATATTGAATAAAGTCTCCAACTGCCTCCTGTCAGCTTCATTTTGGAAGCAGCTTGCAAACTCATCTGTGGATGATAGAATTTAAATAGGTAGTTAGCCATAAGGAAGAGTTTTTGGGTTCCTGTTATATTGTTTCTTCCTAAGGATAATTGAATAAGGACTATCTCTATATTTTATTCTTCCAAGCTAAGCAGCAGTGTTTTATTTACTTAATGAAAGATGAAATCTACTTATGTTGAGCAGATTGCTGCTTTTCTTTTAATACCATGCCTGCTTTTAACCTTATTTTATTTGGAGAGTATCACATAATTAATTTCACTTTATAGATTTATACTCTTAGAAGCGGACATGTAATGATCTGAGATGCATCACTGGTGTATGGGATGTGCCTGAGACCTGCCCACTGTCCTGCCAGGAACAAAGGCAGGAGTTTGCAGCACCCCTAGTGATGCTCCCTTACTCAATTTTTCACCTATTAATTTTCTCTGCCAGTTGGCACTTCTGTGAAGCTGTCAGAGCTGCTCGATTCGACTGGCACTGCTTTGGGAGAAGGGGATATGGAAGGCACTGGCTGGGGAGCAGACATGATGTCATTTGCAGGAAGTTATTTTCCTCCATGCAAAGTCCTTTCTGATGAGTGTTTTGTTGTCAGGGCAGGGTAGGATTTCCAGTAAAGTTGCAGCTCTTTTTATGAGAAGAGGTGAAATGAGCTGCCCAGTGCCTTTAGTATCTCTGCACTGTGACTTTAATAGCACTTTAGGTGACTGTCATTGAGATGGTGGCTGTGCCATCAGAAGGTTTGTCACTTTTTTCCCTGTAAGCCATCCTGACAGACGATGTGAGGTGATACCGTGCAGAGATACCATCAGCATTGCCGATGAGCTGACCTTCTCCTCTTCATCCATTTAATTTGTATTTGAATAATTTGCATCTCTGTAACGATGCTCAGTTGTCTGAGGAGCTGTCACAACAGCTTGGGCTCGTTTCGTGACAAAACTCAGTAGTTTCAAAACACAATTGTTTCATTATTCATGAGAACTGTTGTTACTTTATTCCTCCTCCTGCTCAGACAAGGATGGCCAGAGAGAAACAATACCTGTTTTCCATTTGCAGGATTGGATATTTAATGTTTTTTTTGCATAATGCAGTGTTTTCATACAAATATCTCATTATTTATTGAAAACTCATCTAGTAGGAAATTTGGATAGCTCCCCATGAGGCAAAGAAGTTAAAATGGAATTCTAGTCTCTTTTCCTGGCATGAGTTTATTTCTAAACTTTTGAGTTTTAAGATCTTCTCTGTTTTCCCTGATATGTAATTACTGTGAAGGGCAAGGAACAGGTGCCCTTGCACAATGTGAAGTGTCATTATCCTGGCTGTTTGCAATAAATTGAATGCCTGTTTCAAACTGAATTGTCTATTTTTACCTTTTCCTATACAGATTCCATAGATTCTTGTATATGACAACAAGCAAGGACAAATTTGGGGAGAAATGCAGGGAACTCTTGACAGGAAACAGGTTGCAAAGTAACTGCAGAAGACAGCCAAGAATGACTTTCATGCCTAAAATACATTTCAGTCTCATTATTCTGATGCACAGCCCAGTGACAAAGTTGGTGATGTTCAAAAGGTTGCCTTTCACTCTCCTTCTTCAGGGTGAGGTCCATGTGATCTCTAGAGATCACTTAAAAGTTGAAAAAGATGCTTTTTTTTAGTTGGTGATTGTAATTCATTGTCTAGCTTATCCATTTTTTCCTTCCATCAACTGGCTCTGGGAATTGTTTGTCCACTCATTAACACCTCCCTGGTGAAATGCATCTCTTGAGATGGGAGAAATCTTCATATTTAAAAAGAAAGCGAAGAAGCTGGGTTTGAGTAGGGGTACATTTTTAAGGATGAATGACTGATTTAGGTTATGGTATTTATTTTTTATTTTGATTCTTGTGCAAAGCCTTCCCATGTACTACATGTTCCATAGGCTGAGGAATAAAAACCGAAGCAACGTTACAGATAAAAAATGCAGAGACAAAACTTAAATATTTTTAGCACAAGAGGAAGCAGAATATGGATGATAAAAGGCAGATAAGTTTAAGAAGAAAAGCAAGGATTTAATTTTGTTGTGCTTCACTTTGAGAGGAACTATAGTCTTGAAACATTTTATTTTATCTCTGTTTATTGCTTTCAAATATCCTACCTACAGCTGTGTTCATAGTACTGTTTTGTGTGATACTTTTCTCTCTGTAGTTGTCTTTTACTCAGACTTCACTTTCTAGCTGGCAAGTGTGTTGCTGTGGGTGTTTTTGTAGCTTCTCATGTGACATGAGGTGCCACTGTGCTAAATACAGTATAAACATTATAAATAAAAACATGGTTAGAAGATTTGAAAACTCAGTAGAGTCTCTGAGTACTGAGAGCCCTGTTTACTAAAGTTTTCCATAACTTAGAGCTTAATAAAAGTTACTTCAGGCAGAGATGCACAATGAACAGTTAAGAGCAATCTAGGCTGTATTCCTAAAGCTGATGTGGATTTATTGGAGGCTGTTGGGGTACAAAGTGCTTACATGCATATTTAATTTCCAGACAAAAATTACCATATTGCCAGCAATGATCCTTCCACAGAGGAATGCAGTCTGAATGCTGCTGTTGCATATTAAATATTTTTAGACAAGAATATTTTTCTCAAATATCTATCACTTAAAAAACTGCAACACAGTAATTAGATGGGAACTGTTTTCCTGGTCCCTTTGCAGATGGATTCTAAATACTTCTGACTGTCCAGAAGCTAAGACAATTTGTTAAAACATGGCTATAGGAAACCTGTTGGGTTACACTATGTGGTGACAGAGAGATAAGCCCAGAAGGCCGGAGATACAGCCTCTTTCCTGGGCCCGGAGGTGACCCTGGGACTGTATCCAGGTCACCGGGGATGGGCGGAGAGAGGTTTGTGGCTTGTGGACAAAGCTGGACCTGTGAGAAGGGAAGATTGTAGTTTGTGACCTTATAGGGTATTGTTTACCTGTTACCATAATAGGCAATGTCTGTGTACTGCTCCAGGTGATAGGGAGACACTGGTGAACATCTTTCCTGTTTACATGATGTTATATCCTGTTCTGTGGGGGTATTTAGGGAATTGGTACTGCACAATAAACGGGATTTTGTCTTTGACTTTGCACCTGAAGGAGTGCAGAGTTTGCCCATGCATGATTACTGCAAAAACTAACTGTATTTCTGTGAGAATATAAGCAGTATTGTGTATGTCATAGAAATCCAGTACTCGGTTTGCATCAGCTCACGTACCACAGAGGGATGGAGTGATCTTGGAAACAAAGACTATGAAATTCAAAACGTTCCAGTTGTGTCTTCCACATGCATTGCCTGTTCAAAATCCAGGAAACCCGACCTGCATTTGCAGAATCAAATCATACTTCAGTGCCAGTAAGAATTGATGTCATCAGTCATAGTTTCAGGCCTGGTCATTTTTTTCAGAATCCACTCTTCAGATTGTATCTTGGTGTTTTTCATTATGGTCTTTATTTCTGGCTTGATTCTGGCAGTTCCTATGATCCACTTTTGTAGCTCTTGTTTAGCTTTTGAATATGCCTAACACTTGATGGACTCTGCATGCAAATGAAGAACTTCTAATGATCTCTTGCTGCATTAAAAATAGCCAAAACAAAACCCTCCCTTGGAGAGGAACAGATTAACTCCTCCGCCTTTGAGATGTTAGGATCAGCAAAGATGCAGGCTGCAGAAGTGGTAGCTTACAGAAACCTTTGCCTGAGTGCTGTATTTGTACTTTTTAGTCATAAAATCATAGAGTGCTTTGGGATGGAAGGGACGTTAAAGGCCATTTAGTTCCAACCCCCTGCCATGAGCACGGACACCTTCCACTAATGGTGAAGGGGAGCTTTAGAAGCTTCTCCTCAGATGTCAGTTTTTGCTCAGTCTTGATGAGATCTATTTGAATTCATCTTCCCACAGGAAACTTCACAAGCTCTAGATTATTCCTTGTAATTGCCACGTATTTTCACCGAGTTTCTTTTAGGGTCAAGATTCTTTTAAATAAATGTGAATTATAGAAAGTCTTTTCTGGTCTGGAGGGATTTCAAAGCTCTTTCTTGTTGACATTTGTTACTAGTATCTTCCTTTTGGCAACATTCATAGAATATGTTTCCCTCTTTATATGGAGAAATAGATAAAAGAATAATAGTAATCTTCTGTTTTTGTGAAATGCCCTTCCCAGACCCCTTCTCAGTTTGTAGTTGCATTTCATCCTGAATGGTTTTCAAAGCTGTTGCTTGGTCTCCTTAAGTGCAAAGTCATCTCAAGAGCAATATATTTTAATTCTTCCCTAATTATTTTTCTATTTCAGACAATTCAGGAAATTAAAGCTGTTTTGGCAGCATAGTATATTAGATCTTCCATAACCACATTTCATGTGATGTGAGCTGGTCTAAATTCCCTTTTATATTAGATTAGTGATTCTAATTTAACATATCAGTATTTAGTATGCATTATAGTGTACTATATTTAATTTGATTACCTTTTATGCCTTACCGTACATTTAATAAAGCAATTATTTAACCATTTACTACCAATGAATTATACTGGGATATTGAAATTAATATGGTCTCTAATTCATAAAGATGCACAAAGCAGGAGGGAAGTGTCTTCTTAAAAAAAAAGTCAAGGGCCACATTAAGGCCCTACTTCTGTGGTTATTTTGTCTTTCCTTCCTGAGTTTTGCAAGGAAAAGTGAGGAAGTTGACATGTGAAACCAATGGACTCTCCAGGTGGTTACAGTTCACTTCAGAGATGCTTTCATATATAATATTCTACATTCCTTTTTATGGGTTGGTTTTAATAAACAACTTTAGATAGTATATTCATCAGCTTTTGGCCCAGTCTTGTTGCTTTTTTCAGCAAGTCTTGAGCACACCAGGAGCTTTTACCTACCAAGAATGGAGACAGGTGAACCTCTGCAGAACCACAATAAAGTCATCTGCTTGGAACTGCAAAATAAATGTCTTGTGCACCACTCACAAAGTCATTAAGATGTTGATTGATGATCTGTAAAACATTTTACCATCAACAGGCTTAGACTTCTGTTTTCAGTAGCATAAACCATATGGTTTATATATCATTAATTACAGACTGGTTGCCACTGAAACCAATATACTGATATTGTAGTGCCTGAGTTCACAGTGGTCTGCAATTTCTGCAGAAATAATATCAGTAAGACTGATGTTGTTGGTTTTTTCTTTCTTTCTTTCTTTCCCCTTGCTACAGCATGGCTATCCAAGTGGACAAGTTCAATTTTGATAGCTTCCCAGAATCCCCAACTGATGGGGCACAGTTGGCAAATGCAAAGCAGCTGGAAGAAGAGAGGCAACAAGCAAGAGGTCTGGAGATTAACAGCAAGCTGGATATTTGCTGGAAAATTATATCCTTTCATAAATACTTGCTTTAAAAGTATATAAATAGATGCCCTCTGATACATTTTATTTTATAATTCAGCTCACTTCATGGCAGTGTTACTGAAAAGAAAAGTAATTAGAACTATGAAGCTTATCATAATTATAGACTGTTTAAGGTTAATTGTGCTGTATATTATTTAGGCGATGCTTGGGTCATCGTATAACGGCTTTTTCTGAGTCACTGAGCATGTCATAAATCCTGTGTGTTTTTCCAAGCTTTTAGGGAACTGAAGAAGTGTAGTTAGAATTGATGAGTAGTAGATTCATGGGGTCAAATTTTTCTATTCTCCCCCACACCGAGTAACTGAATCATGAAGAGATTCATGAAGCTGGATTTAGAGAGTTTGCATATATTTAATTAAATTTGAGTAAATCAGAACATATTAGAATAATTTATTTCCAAGTCCTCTTTATAGATTTAGTAATGTATCTAATCTTGGGTAGCTTTTTAAGGCTTAGACAGGGCTTGTGTGATGACTTAGTCATTCTAAACATAAAATCCCCACAATCATTCTAAATGCAGTAAAATTTTGCCTTATGATTATTAATATGAAATTGCATTCCAGTTTAGAGTTAAAATAAACCAATGGTGTTGCTATAAATTTTGTTTTTTCTATTAAAAAAATCTTGTGTTTGGCTTGTCAAAAATACACTTTCTCATGATTTTTTTCAGGAAACATTCTGTACAGCAAACAGTTCCCCAAGCCATGTGATGGTACTCAGCGCTTCCCAGGAGAGTTATATTTTTCACTCGGTTCATCCTCAAATTCACATGATAGGGGGTGGCAGAAGATAAGAGAAGAGTAGCAATCAAATCATGCTTTATCCGTTTGTACTTTTAATTGTACTTTTATCCAGTGATCTGAAATAATGTTTCATTACTAATTATTGTGAGGAAGAACTTTTTTATTGTGAGGGTGACTGAGCACTGGCAGAGGATGCCCAGAGAGGCTGTGGAGTCTCCTTCCCTGGAGATAGTCATGGGCTGTCTTGGACACAATCCTGTGCTCTGGGGACCCTGCTTGATCAGGGGGATGGACCAGATGACCTCCAGTGGTCTCTTCCAAACTTAACCATCCTGTGATTATTAGATCAGGGTTTGTCAAAGGCAAGGCTTGAGACATAAATGAGATTCCTAGTGCCTGGTTCAGTCCAGATTCCCCAAGCAACACTTCAGAGAGAGCTACTTTTATGCAAAAATGTCAGTATTTAACCAGAACTCACTTAGAAAATGTCTTTGTCATGGAAAGATATAAATATTCTGTGATAGCACAGATGAATTCTTATACTGGAATTGAGTGCATAGTTGTAATCGTTTTGTGAAGGTGTAAAAATACATCCTTACTCCTTTCAGTTGCTGGGTAACACTGTTCACATCCATCCTGTGTTCTGGATTTAACCCCAGTTTTGATCCCAAAACCGTTGTGGCTGATGTGAGAGTCAGTACCTTAGAAACCAGTAGAACAGTGCGTGGATTTTGTGTGTTACATTCGGTGCAACCATTAGTTTGTGTTTTTAATACTTGCTGTGATTGTTCTCTCTATTCCAGGAACTAAAACTAATCTAATTAATGAAAGGCAACAAGTTTCACATGTGCTCTAGTGGTTTGATCACATGTATTTCACTTTGTGAGATAAGGATTAGAAGAAATGCAAAGCAGGCCTAAAACTTTAAAGAATATAAGGAAGTTTATTACTAACACAGTTAAAAGTAACAAGAAATAGAAAGAAAGTTAAAGCACAACCCTCTTCTCTCCAGCACTCTCCAAGCAAAAACTCCTTCCCCTCCTCCCTTTTCTCCCTTCAGCACTCTCCTCTCCTTTTACCACTTCGCACAAAAGGTAACAATTCTGGTCAGTGTTACAGTCTTTAAAAGTCTCCTTCTTATGCTTAGGGAGAAAGGTTCCTTCTGCTGATGCCGCGGACATTTCTTCACAAACTCAGTAGTCCGCCTGGAAATTATCTACTGAAGTGAAATCTCTCCCATGACAATTCCACAGTATATTTACATTGCA
>VZTE01005206.1:88571-127549 GCA_013397775.1 Eulacestoma nigropectus
GAAGGGGGAGGGGAGGCCCCTCCTGATTTCTCCAGAAGCCGAGCCGGATGGATTCGGCTATGGGGCAGCCCATAGATAGTTTAGCTGCTCGCGGCTCTGAGGGAAGGGAGAGGGGTGAGGGGGGGCAGGCAGGAGCCCGGGCCGGGCCTGGGCCGGGCCCGGAGGCCGCCCGGGGGCTCGAAAGCCCCCCCTTCTCCCTCAGGAGACCGGGAACCAGAGAGAAACTTCCCGCCCTTGCACGGGGTTTAAATATGCAAAATTGACAAAAGCACATTGGCTTAAAAGCTTGTCAATCAACTCTGTTTCAACCCATGACATGTGCTTAAAAATCCTTGAAGAAGCGTGTACATTCTTTTCCAGATGTCATGTCCCAGCTAGAGTTAGTCTTTCTCATAGAATTGTAGAATCATTAATGGTGGAAAAGACCTCAAAAGACCTCCAAAATCATCAAGTCCAAACTTTGGCCGAACACCACTCTGTCAACTAAACCACAGCACTGAGTGCCACATTGAGTCCTTTCTTGAACACCGCCAGGGATGGTGACTCCACCACCCCCTGGGCAGCCCCCTCCGATGCTTGACAACCCTTTCCCTGGAGAAATTCTTCCTGATGTCCAACCTGAACCTCCCCTGGCTTCATCTTTTTATTTCTTGTAGCAACATTTAGATGAGAACCGGTAAAAAAAAAAAAAAAAAAAATTCTTCTCTCAATTCTGCTAAGTTTAAGAAACTTGGTTTCTGAGATATTTTCCTCTTGTCAGAGTAGTTTGACCCAGGTCAGCAGAGTTTATACTGATGGACAGACAGACAGAGAAATGGATGGATAATTCAGCTGCATTAGCCTTGTTTTCCTTCAGGAGTCAGCTTAAGTGCAGCCAAGAGAGAAAAAGTATTTGCAAAATGACAAAGGGGTAAGTTACTGATATTTCTTGCTAGAGGAGGCCTTTTTGCAAGTCTCTTGAGTGGTAAGACCAAGTGATCCCTTTGTTATCCATCATCTCTGAGCTACTTTGAACTCCCCTGATAACTTTTCTCTCCTGACTGTGTGCATGACATGGGAGAGTGATGGGCTGAGGTGAGTTAACATCACAGAATCTGCTCTGAGGTGTGATCCAAGGCCCACGTCAGATGCTTACACCAGGACTTGCAAAAGCATGTGGAGGGGAAATTAGAGTGTGCACAAGGAATTAGTAGGAAAGGAGGCATGAGGCAGTTGAAAGCTTTTTGACCAAGGACAGAGTCATCCAACAGAGTGAGGAGCTGTGCATTTGTTACAAGACCCCCCAAACAAGAAGCAAAGCTGGATGAACTCTTCCTTTGATGACTGGAAGAAGTCTTCCAGTTGCAGGTTAGCTTATTTCTGGAGTACTCTAAGGACAACTTTGGTGTACAGGTGTTGGATGGTTTGATTTGGTATGTGGTGTGTGGGATCTGCTCCTTGAACAAATGATCCAGCTGGAAGGTTTGAAGTTTGGTGTCCGGCTTTTCTGCAGTTGTCCTGAGATGATGGATCTCAATATCCTGAGGGAAGTGAGGAGAGTAAGTGGCAGAATAATGACTCTGGACTTCAGCAGAGGAGACTTTGGGGATGTGGAAGGCAGGATTGGAAAGGATGCTGGCCCAGTGGAGTTGCTGGGCCTTCAGGAGCAGCCTTCTCAAAGCCTGAGAGTTACAGCAATCAGCAAAGTTCATCCGACCCTTCGAGCAAGGTGTGCCATGAGGGAACTGTTAAATTCCAGTTAGATACTAGGAAAATTCCTTTTCACAATGAGGGTGCTCAGATACTGAAACAAGTTGTCCAAAAGTGCTGTAAAATTGCTGTCTTTGAAGACGTTAAAAAATTCTGGACAATGCCTTGAACAACTTGGTGCAATTTCAGTATTTTCCATGCTTTGAGCACAGGGCTGGACAGTGACTCTGGAATTGCCTTTCAATGTAGCTTATTCTGTGATTTGTGCAGCTGGGCAGAGGGCTGGGTCAGAGAATGACTTTTGAAAAGTAAACTCCTTTTCCTTCCCTATCTTCTGCTATTCCCAGGTTTGATTACAGACAGAGAAATTTTCTAATGTACTGTGAAGGAATTGCTATTTCAGTGAAATGACTGTAACATTTTGGGGTCATTTTTTTGAAAATATTCTAAACCTGGCCCAAACAGCCTTTAAAAAAGTGAGACAGACTTCCAGTGCCACCTTAAATATCATATTCCATTTTTAACTTTTCTAATAGTTAGACTTTTTTTCTTACTTCAGCCTTAATATCTGTGATTTATAATAAGTCTGTCCTATTTGAAATGTTTCCTGACATTTTTTTGAATTGTATTGTGTGCCCCTTCCTCAGCTTTTTTTGTTTTCCATATTTAAACATAATTGCCAAAATTTCTTTCAAAGCACGTTTTCTTTCAGTCATATTGCTGATGTTCTGCAATACAGCTCTATTTTTCTCCATATGTGGGATCCAAGGCTGGAGGCAATACTGCAGGTGAGGTTTCTCACAGAAGAAAATTGTACTTTACGGGTTTCAGAGATTATGTTTTCTCTGAGAACTATTCTTTAATTCTGTTGTCTGATTGATTTTTTTTTCATGTGGTCCAGCATAACTGACTGAATTATTATTCCCAACTTTCATTTATAGATCTGTTTATTCCTTCTAGGGTGGTACTTGGAACTTTTTTTCATTTCATCTAAGTGATCTTCATAAGGTCCACTCATTTATTAGGTTTGTGAACACTGACATCTTTTCCAAATCCATAAAAATTATGAATGTTTTTGTATTTCGTCATCTAAGAAGCCAATCAGGGTTTTGAAATTATCTATCAGATGGAACCTTGAGTCATCTCATTTGCTTGACAGCAAATCACTAATAACTCTTATTGAAAATCACTTTTCTGTGTCTGTTCAGCTTTTGATGACTTTATCTTGATCATAATTATGAATCTTCAGTTACGAGAATATTACATCTTGTGGAATTTCTGTACATCAGTAAAGGTTTCTTTACATTTCTATGCTGCTTCTTATTGTTTGCAAAAATAACTATTATTTAAGACCCTAAATAACTGCGTATAATTAGTTTTAATAATAAAGTACCACAATAATAATAATAAAAAAGAAAGCTTAAAATATGAATAAGGCAACTGCTGTACGTAAAATGTGCAAATCGTGCAAATTTATTTTTAATTAGTATAATTCTTACTTATGAGCATTTGCTGGTTTTTATGATTATGTGCCTTCTCCCACCTGCATTTATTTGCAAAGGACATATGTATTGAAAATAATTTTTTTTGAGGATGCAAGATGTGGGATGCTGTGGGGAGAAAAAACATGAGTAACTTCCAGGCAGAAGCCATTTTTTAAAACCTGTTGTTTTTTAAGCAGTAGGTTTTAGATAACAGAGTGTGTTCTAATTGTGAGTACCCAGCTACACATGAGGCAATCCAGAGAGTGTAAAAGACCAAAGTCTTCCCTGGGGAAATAACTGGTTCATTTGACTGTCATTTAGGTTTTTGGTATGAAACAGTTTATATCATATTTAATCTGTTGCTACAGAAACGTGAAATAAGGATGTCAGCTGTGAAAAATTAGGTTTTTAGTTTTTTGTTTTTGTTTTTGTTTTTGTTTTTTTTAACAGCATCTGGTGATTGTGTTTGTTGGCTCTGAGGTCCCCACTGAAGCTTATTTGATTGTGCAGATGAAAATATCTTGAACTGTTAAATATGAACTGTTGTGCTGGAAGCTGGAAGTCAACAGTTTGAGTCCTGGCTGATGCCTGTGTTGTTGGTAACAAAGATTTGACTGTAGGAAATGAGGCCTGGGTCAGCAATCTGGCTCCTACAGAAGAGCAGGTTTGTGATGGCAGTGAGACCTCAGCAAAATGTGTGGAGATTTGGTTAAGCAGATAGATTTTGCAAGGTCAAACTTCACCTTGGCAGTCTGTACTCATGTTTATCTGGGCAGTCTTTTTCAATGAATTTTAAATCCTCGATCTTACACTTGTGTCTTATGTCAGCTTTGACTTTGAGCTAAGAATAAAAGGGTATCTTGGCAACCCCTGTTCAACTCCTTTGCTTTCATTGACTTTTAAAGGCTTTGTCTTAGGCAAACTCTGGAGTTAAGCTTTTCTCTCTCATTCCTTTCATATTTTCTTACCACATATTTTGCTCACTTTTCATCTCCAAGGTAATGAGTTTGTTGCAATTTTCAGTTTCATATTTGTCCTATAATGAACAATTTTATATAATTGTCTGATAATATAGTCAGGAGATATATGTCAGGAGACATACGGAATTCTATGATCCAGATCCCTGTGGGGTTCCATGTGAACACATAATTCCTTTATGTGTTTGTTGCTCTATGTTTCAACAAGTCCACTTCTTTGGTTGCATCTGAACCTTGCCCTTCTCTCCTTTGCCACCAGACTCCCTTCTGCTGCTTCATTCAATGATCTCATTAGACAAATTCAATTTATTTCCCGAATGCATGAGTCAAATAATCTGTGCATGGCCTAACCATTTAAATGCTGCATTTTTTTTTTCATGTAGAATTACCAATTGTGAAAATTGAAATTTTTCATCAGTTCTACAATCCATGGCTATGTATCTAAGATAAACTAATATCGTCAATTTGTTTGGCAAATAAACAAATAAGACCCTGAACCTCCAGGTTGATATACAATAGCAGTCACTGAGCTATTTCTTGCCTATAGAATTTATTTTGCCACCAGGTTACAGTAAGCGGTGTGCTAAAAATGAGCTGAGTTTATTTGGTGCTTGTGATGGAATAATGAAATTTATTTATCCAAAAATTTGGACTGTAAAAACTTAAACTCCTTTTGGGATATTACATAATTTTCTCTGTTAATCAGTTTATGGGTTTTCCTGGTGAGTTTCTTTTTTTGTCGTTTGGTTGGTTTTTGGCGGTTTGTTTTAAACATTTTTTAGCTTTTGCAAAGAGCCATTCAGTTTGATTTCTAACTTTTTTCTTAAACGTGTAACCCAAAAACCACTAACGGGTCAGGCTGGAAGAGACCACAGTGGGGTCATCTGGTCCAACCTCCCTGCTCCAGCAGGGCCATCCCAGAGCACACGGCACAGGATTGTGTCCAGAGGGTTCTGGAATATCTCCAAGGAGGGAGACTCCCCACCCTCCCTGGACAATCTGTTCAGGGCTTGGTCACTGCACAGGAAAGAAGTTCTTCCTCATGCCCAGGTGGAACTTCCTGGGCATCAGTTCCTGCCCATTCCTCTTGTCCCATTGCTGGGCACCACTGAGCAGAGCCTGGTCCATGCTCTGAGCCCTCCCTGCAGGCAGGGACAGACAGGGATGAGGTCCCCTCTCAGTTGTCTCTTCTCAAGGCTGAACAGACTCAGCTCCCTCAGCCTTTCCTCCTAAGAGAGATTCTCCAGTCCTTTAATCATATTTTCTTGTCCTCCACTGGCCCTGCTCCAGGAGCTCCATGTCTCTCCTGTCCTGAGGAGCCCTAAATGGACACAGCACCCCAGATGTGCCTCACTGCCTCCTGTGGTTTTATGTTCCAGGGGGAATGTTCTACATCTGAATACATGGATCTGCTTTGGTAGCATTTACTAACAATAAAGAATGGAGAATCAACTGTTTTATAGTAATTTTATAGTGTTATTTGAGACATTAAGCTTTCCATGAAGCCTTAAACAGTGAAAATTTGTAATATTCCAGGCACCACTGTGAGTCTGTTGTAAGTAAATTACAGTAAAGTTAGTTTAATGTTACAGTTAATGGCAGCCACTCTATTTTAAAGCATCTTTTAAATACTGCCTTTTTATTAGTGTTTTCTCTCACTTATAGTCCTTAGATTAAAGATGTGATAACAGAATTATTTATCTGCTGTTTCTGTGGAGTAATTCAAATTATTCTCTACCCTCTAGTGTGTTTTATGGAAATTATTGAGTTGTGCTGCTGTTCTGAGTCTTATTTTTCAGCAGCAGCGCTCTTCTAAGGTGATATTCTGCTGCCTTCAGTTTACCAAATAGATGCTTTTCTTTAATGATGTTTATAGCTTTCAAACTCTTTGGGCCTTGTGAATTCTTTATTTGTGGTCTCTTTAGGAGAAAAAAAAAGGTGCTGTTTATGACATTTTTCAGGGCATAATGAGAATATTTTAAGAAATAATGGCAAGAATCCTGTATTCAGTATTGATTTTCCTCTTCTATCGTCTCTGACCTCTTGAGTTTCAATCACTGTTAGATCTGCTTTTCTTATGAGCTTTCAAGACTTTTCTGTAAATCTCCTGGAGACCCTGCAAGATTGTGTCCTGTGGTAGAAATTAGTTATCCGCAGTGCTTGTTAATTTTCTTTTAACTGACACAGGTGAATATATATTCAGCAGTCAGATGATGTGTGTCTCTTGCCAGAGTTTACAAAAAAGGGACTGATCACATCTGGAAGCTGTTTATAAAATCTCAGACATTCTGTTGTTTTTTGATGTATTTTTGAGGACCATGGTTGCAGTACTTTTGGAGTAGTTGGTTGAAATCTTGATGAACCTCACTAGGAGCTTGTTCCTTAATTATGGTGGGACACGTGGCTGGATACAAGATGGTGCTGACCTCTGCATGTGCTTCCAAACCCTGTGAATTCAGTGCCTTTCTGCAGTCAGGGAATTAGAAAAAAGAAATCCAGTCCTCTTCCTGTTACAAATAAGTGTTATCTTGATTGACTCATCACACGAAATTATTATTAATTTGTTTAAATGGATAAATGACACTGGATATTGCCTATGCTTTTATTTTAGCACTTGTGTAACCTGTTTTGAAGCCCTTTTAAAAGAGATTCTTTTGTTCACAGCAGTTTGTTGCAGTGTTCTGCTGTCCTTTGAGTAAGAATAATTTCCTCATTTTTTCTGTTTTCAGTCTGGGCCTGTTTCTGAGCTCATACAGGGTAGAAAGGGAAGTTTGCAGGTTCTGTGCCTGTGGTTCTGGTCTGATGTCTGCCCTCGGTAATGACACTGTCACTGTCCATCATCCCTGTACCTACATGGAACTGGCACCAAGTCAGCAGTCAGGGCTGTCCTAGCAGACATTTTTTCTGTTTTCTATTGTCCTATCAATGTTTAACCTTTTTGTTTTCAGATTGTTCCTAATTTATCATTCTGGATTCTCATCCATACTTAAAAGTTTTGCATTTTTGTGCCTTCCAGACTTCTTTACCCTCATGTTTTATTATGGTTCAAGTATATTTTACCTTTACTTTAGCACTCCTCAGTGGAATTAAATGTTTCTCTTCTGAAGATACCAACTGCTGTAACCTTTATTGTTGTTCAATTTATGGGTTACTAAACCATATGTAACATTAACCTTTAATGAATCACTAGACTGCAGTTTTGATTTGCAATAATAAAAGTTGTGCATATCACATGCCCTTTTCCTCTCCGAAACAAAATTTTCCTTAATTCCAATTTACCCTTCCTTGAAGCGTGAAGGGGAAGCAAGTGTGGAAGGGGTTCTTAATCAGCTGGTCCTGGAGCATCTACAGTTGGCTCCTCTCCAGTGGGGTAAGTGGTGTCAAAATCGATGGATGATCTTTTTTAGAGAATATACTGGCTTGTAATTTTCAGCAGCATGAGAATGATAATGTTTTCATTTACTGACAATCTGTGATACCGGAGAATTTGATAGGAATTTTATTTTCCTTTAGCTGTTTTACTTAGCTGAAGATAAATGTAGAATTGATATCTGTTTTATTCTAAGTACCACTGTTCAGTGATAGTAAATATGAAACCTGACTGTGCACTTTTTCCTGTAATTTTCAGTCCTCGGTGTCTTGTATGAGAGGTGGCTGCTACTTAAATTTTTGCTTTTTCTTACAGTGTGTGCTTTTAAAGTAATTTCTCTAATTTTTTTCTTTTGGAATCATAATGTACTTGTGATATATTTCTTATTATGGTCTAGAAAATTGCATTACTAACTTTTGAGGTGCAGTAAATGTTTTTGCTCTGGGTAGCAGGGAAGAATTACTTGTCTTAATTTTGCATTTAGAATCCCACAATGAAAAATTGAACTAATTTAATGTTGAAGAGTCATAATAATGTGACTTCTGTCTGAGGTTCTCAACAAGGCTTGTTCAAAGGCTTTGGAACATGGGATATTTTATCCCCAACACTTCTATGTGAGTTGCAAGTTTCAAATAAAGTCCCAGGTGATCAGTAAATTGTTTCCAAGCTTTTGCTTTTAAAGCAAATTGAACTCTATGCTCCTGTTTTAAATCTCTGATGACCTAAAGAGGACCAATTTTAAGGAACAATGATCCATCACTATTGCCTGTGTTAATTATTAAAATTAAAATGACCCCAAACTCCATTATTTTTGTACTCTTTTAAGTGCTTGGTTTTTTTCAAGCACATTGACCATCCTCAACTCATATGTTAAAACCTGAGAGCACTTTGTTCATAGATGAGAAAATTGAAAATGGTTTAAAATAGTTTGTTGTTAAGTACATCCAACTTTAGCCATAATCAGCTGCCTCTGAAATCATGCTTACTTGGCCTCAGTTCTTCAGAGGATTCAGGGATTTGTCAGCATTTTTTGTATGATTCACAGAATTTGGCCATGATTGCCCAGGGCCTCACGAGTAAAACAAGTGGTTTGTGTTAGGTGTGTGCTGTGAGCTCAGGCTGGTCTCTTCTTAGCACTGCAGAGTGGCTTTGACCATCAGCAGGTTTGGAACCTGGGCTCTGTGGTGGAAAATCTTTGGCACTTCTGCATAGGACCTTGCCTTAAGGTTGAAAAAACGTGTTTTTCTTCTTTCACTGTACCCTTGGTTTTCTTCTTTTAATTTTCTTTTTATGCCAAATTCCACTGTTTTCTTAGTAAAAGAGGCTTTTTGAATTATAGAATTGTGCCTGGCATTCCTGCCTAAATAGTGATATTCTTTGATGCACTGATTTACAATAAAATCTCCTGTGGAGCTGGTTATTTCTCAGGCTGCTCATTAGTTCCGTTAAAGAGTCCCAGTTACTTGAGTTTTCAGCCAAAACTCTGTGATATTCTCTCCTTCATAACTGCAAAATCTTCTGAAGCAGTCTGTTGACTGATGGTATTGTACATTTTAATTTTCTACATTGAGCAAAGCAGGGAAAGGGAGATTCTATGGGACATTGAATGCTTGGTTTTCCACCACTTATATGTGATATTTCCTAGTGGAAAGTTCAGTTTTGAAGAAGATTACTTAACTTTTTTGTTTAATTTTTCTCAATCTCAAATTAGTCATGAATATTATCTGTTTTGTATAAAACAAAGTATTTCCATCTGGAAGCTATAGCTTACTGCAGAGATTATTGAAAAGGGCATTTTGATTAAATGCCTGATTTTACTTGAAAACAAAAGCAAAATTTGAAAATTAAAGACAATGGAGACATTTTAGCTTCTTTTAGTTAACCATCATTTTGAATATTCAGCAGTTAAATCTTTGCTAGTGTTGTAACCAGGTAACCCTACCTGCAGCTCCTGCAGTCCCTCCGCACTCTGTACCATGGCAATACAGGATGATTCTTTCTTTATTAATGTGTGGGATGGAGGACAAATTAAGAGATTGTTCTTATTATTTGGGAGGTGGGAGTAATAAGGAGCTGTTGAAATGTCTGGACAGCCAGGGGAATGTGTGTGCCTTGTACCTGCATTTAGACAATGTGGCACACTGTCTGTTGGACTTATATTCTCTTTCAGTGCCAGAATATATTTCCTCCTCAACTCTTACAGGCATGGAAATATGTTAAGAGTGTAAAATACTGTAATATTGTAGTCTCAGCCAGATTTTTTATTTCTCTTAATCATTACACTGTATTTACAACCTGGCTTTGCTTTGAGTTTTGTTTTTCTGTTTGTTAACAATAACTTGTGTTTTAATATGAGCTCTTTACTACTGGCCATCATTGTGACATAGCCTTTGCATAAATTGGCTAAAAATTTGGCTTAGTTTTATGCAATATAACTGATTCTATGATTATTCAAGGATTTTGCTATATTGATGGTCACATTGAAGGGTTTACTTCATTATAAGTGCTCACAGTGAAACATGAATGAATATTTAACATGGTTTTGATTAAAAAAATGACTGGCTCTTATTCCAATTTGTAGAAGCTGTACTCCAACATCCTTTTTAAAATTGGCATATTTAATTCATATAAGAGTTCATATTGCATCTCTAAAATTATGAAAGCATATTGAAATAATTTTTCATGTAAATTTGACAATCCTGTTCTTTTTACATGAAATGCAAGGCAAAGAGTAGAATTAAAAGTTGGTGACATGGAAATTTTGGTCTTAGGGTAAGAAGTTACCTTTAAAGTTGTCAGATAGAGGGGGAAAAAAGTGGTTTGTAGTGAATAGTTTGTTTTGATTTTATATAATTAAAAGACTGGGGAAGGGAAAAGTATAAGACACGAGGAATCATAAAAAAGAAAATATTTCAAAGGCTGGACTGAGAGTTCTTAATGCATTGTTAAAATTGATTTTAAGATTTAGGACATCTCTGTAAAATGAAGTTGTCTGTTAGGCAGGTTAGTAAATCACATGTAATTGAAAAGCAGCATCTTGCTCAACACCACCAGGTTCAATGTTCTCTAAAATTTATGGCATATTTTCTTTTTATGGCTGGGCAACAAACCAAGTGTAGGCATAGATGTGGTTTTAAGGTGAATACATTAATATCATCAAATCAAGGAAACAGAGCCTGCAAAGTTTAATGAGAAGAACCAAGTCTCCTCCAAAACGTGTGTCATGCAAGCTCCGTGGCTGGGGTTGGATGTGATCTGATGGAGTCATCTGTAGCTGCTGTCTGTGCAGGATTTTTTCAATCTTTATTTGATTTATGTCACTGACTTTGCAAGCAAGCAAAATCCCGGGCCTGAACACATATCAGTTTTGATGATGCTCTTCTGCTTTCCGTAGCAAAATTATCTTAGGTACAAAGACGTGCACAAGATTTTATTGAACTTGAAGCAGACTGAGTTTGAAATAGGCTCCTGATAGACCCTGGAACAGGCTGGGCTTGGGATATTCCTGCCTTCAAATGAGAAATTCCTCTGAAATGAGAGACTCCTGACACTTCCAATGCTGTAAACAATTTTCACCACGGAACCTTATTTTGAATTCTCCTACATAAAGCAAAATAAACATAACTTCCTTCACTGCCTGCGAGCACCAGGTATAGAAATCTTTTCCTGATGACCCTCATTTGTGTAAGAGGGAAGATTTACTGGAGAAAATTGGTTTAGGAATTTAGAACTGTAGACACTGAAAAGTGCTAGAGTTTTTAACGTATCAAGCAGATGCTTTTCTTTCTCTATAGCAACTAACTGAATAACTGAAAATCAATGATTATACATGAATTCTAATATTATTAACAGTAGTGTTCCAAGAAACATGCATTTGTCAAGCTTCACCACGGAAAAAAGTCCAGAAATAGCTTTTTGGTTTCATTCACTCTTTCATTTCATTCACTCATTTCATTAATTCTTCCCTTCTTCATAAAAAATGTGAATTTCAATACAGTTTTAATGTTTAAATGTACTTGGATGCCTTTTCACAATGCAGTGCATTTTATTTCCTAGTATGTGATTACAGGGAGAACAAAAATCACTGCCACTGAATGCTGCTCAGATCATAAATAAGAAAAGTGATGGGCAGTAGACAAAGTCTTGATTATTTACTTATTGGTAGAGAATGCTACAAACCTTGTTGTGGGCCCACTGCAAATTCTGTGCCTACCTGCAGCATGCAGGAACATTGTACTTTGAGAAGACTAAAACATTCAAAAGTGGAGGTGGTTTTAAATTGTCCCTCAGAAGTAGCTGGAATCAATAGAAGATGTTTATTTAAATGCTTTTCAAGCGTTTTATGAACATATGTTTCATGACAGCTTGTTTGGAAGTTCTGTCTCGTTAAGTTTCACAAAGCATCTTATGGAAGCATTACTTAAAAAATAAATTATCTTAATAATTAATTGTATGTTTTAGAGAGCACCAAATCATAATCAGTTTTCACAGCTCTATGTTTCATGGATATTAACATTAATTACTGAAGCTACACACTCATTTTATTTTGTAGTTTCCAGACTGACCTTATACAATAATTAAATCTTTCTTTCCATAATTCATGTGATTAACTCTTAGGGATTTCAGCAGTGTGAGATCACTGCATCCTGAATACACAGGAAAATGTTTTGTGTATCTACCAGCGAGTAAATGATGCACCTCTAAGCTGTGTTTTGGTTGCCAGCTGGACAATCTGATAGCTGTGGTCCCCATGGGCTTAGTTAAAATGAGCCAGATCTCTGCACACATGAGCATTGTTCACAGTTTGGCTTTAGTCAGGGCAGTCCTACAGTATTGCTGCTCCCCCATATTTGAAATTCCAAGGCAGTCTTGGATGTGTTTTCAAAGACTGGACTTAATGGGGAACTGTAAGGAAGTAGTTTTACTTTCTCTTTTAATAAAAAGAACCCTCCTAGGCCCTAGATGGGATCATTTATATTATATAGATACAAGCTTGGAGATGCAAAGAGATCAGCAGGGTGTATGAGGGCCTGCCCTTGAGAAAAATGGTGAATGTTACTGTGTTCATTTACCAAATGAAAATATTCTGCAATTATTTCTATATTAGAATTACAGTAGTCTGGCCATTGTCATCTTTGCAAAAATGAAACCAAAAGCATTAGCCAGGAAATCTCAAGAGTAAGCTGTCTGTAAGGTAGAAAATCACAGTCTGATTCACAGGACGACCAAAACTGAGAAACAATCTGGTGGTAAATGGATTTTGCAAGGTAACCGACCTTTCTCATCCATTTAGAAAAATCTTCAGGTTTTTCATTTTTATTTTTAAGATCCAAGAGAGGTGGGAACACTTTCATATCTTAACAGCTTGTGTGAGGGCTGTTTTGGAAGATATTTTGGCAATGTCAAGCAAGCAACATGCTTTAGTTCCTGGGAAGTGTTGAGGGACTGGGGTAGTACACAGAAAAAATGGACTAACTTGATGGAACTGGGGCATCTGGCACAGGAATAATGGTCTCTCATGTCAAAACACACTATTGTGTGGTGTTTTTTGAAGCAGCTGCTGTTTCTAATTCCTACCCAAGCCTTGGTTGCTCAAAACTGAGAAGTAAAACTTGTGGAGAAAAGGTTTCAGACACAACCAGATCAGTAGTGATTTCAAAGGAAAGATGCTAAGAATAAAGAGAGTACCCTAAAATGAAAATAAATAAACAAAACCTCTAATGGAATGGCCTGAGAGAGGTTGTGTGGAGTGCCAGTGGTCACTTCATATCAGATTTCTGTAGTAACTGGCAGCTGGAGCTTCAGGTCCAGCACTTCTAACGATGCGATGAGAAGAGTGAGACAAAAAAGGGGGTAATAAATCCTAAAGGAGAAGTCTAGATACTGGTCTAGGATCATCCACAGATTTTCTGGGCAGCACGTTCCAATGTCTCACCACCCTCATTATAAAGAATCATTTCCTTAAGTCCAATCTAAACCTGCCATCTTCAGTTTAAAACCTTTGGCCCTCGTCCTGTCACTGCAGGTCTTGGTCAAAAGTCTCCCTCTGTATTTCTTACAATATTTCAATAATCTCAAAACCCAAGTACCATATATGAAATGGATGAAATGTAGTCAAAAAAGGTGCTTATCTGTTCTGAGACAATTAACACAGAAATCTGCTACAAGTTCAGCTGTCTGAAGTGATTGGAAATTATTTAATTAGGTGTTACTCTGATCTAGCAGAGTAATTCAGCTGTGAGGAAAGGTGTATATGACATTTGTCTAAACCTCTAATGAAACTTCTTACAGAAGAGCTCAAATCAAACCACAACAGGAAAATGTGAAGTTTTAGGGGTGTTCTAGGAATGAAGACTATTATAGCAGGTTTATACTATAAAGATATTACACTGAATAAAACTTGGTCAATTCTCAGAAGTTGACTAAATCTGGAAAGTGACTTCTATGTTCACTATTTAGAACATCTACAGTCTGCTTGATTTGAGCTGCAGTATCTGTGAGATGCATTTTTTTAATTAGCAAAACCAAAAGTTGACTGATCTCCAGGAATCAATCGGAGGACCAGGTTCTCAAGGAAGGCAGAAAAATTGCTGAAGTAGGGCAACTTTTGGCATAAGAGCATAGATGGTTTTCAGCAGTTAAGGGTTTTAGAACAATGTTACAGTAGAAATACTGGTGGACAGGAAAGTACCAAAAAATTGTGTTTAATCAGATATAAAAAGGAGAAAAGGAAACAGGACATTGTGGTAGAAGGAAAATTATCTCATTCAAGCCTGACCAGGCACATGTGCCTAATACATTTTGTTGTGTTGAGTAACTATTTCCAATATTTCATTTACAAAACCATTCTATTTTTAAAGGAAAAAAAAGAGCAGCCATGCCTTGTTTACTTCTTTATAGGAGTATTGCTTACGACATTTCAGTTAAGCCGTAACAGGTGATTGAGAAACACCATAATGATGACAAATTGTCATGCAGTTATGCAAGGTACTTCATTTTCTAGGTATTTTTAGAAGTAAATTGAGTAATAGATTAAATGAACATCCAAATTAAAAAATGAAAAGCTACTGTAGTAATTATGACAATGGGTTACATGTTCAAAAAGAACTGTGTGAAGATAATTGTAAGGAAGAAGATTGAAAAGACAAAAAAGCTGTCTTGTAAAGTAGTTGGTGAAAAACTATCAGTGAATCTGCAGAGAAATAAATTTCTGTTACTTTGATGAACATAGAAGATAATATTTGAATAAAAATTCAGAAAAAATATGCTTCAGCTTGTGGACAATTTAAAAAAAATGGAAACGAGATCAGAAGATGTATGTATTAACAAGAGAAACAAGAAAAATGCTTTGATCAGGCGAGATTTTAATTGCCCAACAATTAAACGAATTGTACAGTTAAGTGCAGAGAATGAGAAATGGAAAATATGCTGATTGTAGTGGAGGACTACTCTGAACAGCCTGTGTAGGACAGGTTTTACATGAGGTTGGTTTGGGGCAATAAACAGGAGGGGAGGCCACAGTCCAGAGGCCTAAGCTGAGCTTTCCTTCTCTGGCTGCCGACACTTCTCAGCTTTTGTTTTATTTCACTTGAAAAAAAAAATGCACCTGCTTGGGACTGAAAACCAAGAATGCTGTAAATGAAAGCAGTCGCCTCACTGGCCATGTTGTACTTGGGATCAGACTCTTTTTCACTAAGAGCATTTGTCATTTGACTGGACCATGATGTCTGCTTGGTAGAAGTGCTCATGTACTCTTCTGTAGTTTGAAGTTTGTACTTAAGATAACTTGAACGTTTCCCGTTTATTTTATTATACTAAAAGCAAATTTTCCCAAGTATTTGCATGAGTTCTTCCCACACCTCATGTATTTTGACTCATTGGTTAAGGCCAGCGTGACCGTCCAGCAGCAGAGGTTCTCCAGCAAAGAGATGTTTTGAGGGGATGGAAGTTGGCTTCATTTTCATTGTTCATTCTGAAGTAGTCCTTTACTTCATCAAGGAAGCAGAAGTGAATTAACAATTGCAAAGACCATAAATCCAGCTCAATAAGCCTTGTAATTCTGAAATTAATAGCTTCCAACTGTCAAAACATCAGCAGTACAAAGAGAGACCAGAGCAGACAGATTTGTATGAAGAAACATACGCTTTGACTGAAGTGCTCTCTTTCATGTTCTGTCATTTTCTCCTTTTTATTCTCTCTCAAAATTGATATCCAACTGTTTATTTTTTTAGCATAGGAGATTTTTTTCCCTCCATTTTATGATTTTTCTTAGCCTTTTTCACTTCCCCATTGTACCTTTAGTAAAACAGTATCAGAACTAGATACTACTTTTGTTTTTTATTTTCTATTCCAGACCTTTGGATTAAGAAATCATAAAAATTTAATTAAAATAATAAAATTTAATTTCATTTGGCTGATTTGAATCATTAATTGATTTGATTTTACAAAAGAAGCCAGTCAAACAGAAAATCTTTCCTGAGCTGGAATTCTGTATATTTATTCGTAGTGTATACTCAGTAGGGAACTTAGACTTTTTATTTAATGCCTTTTTCCTTACTAAGCAGAAATTCAGGGTCACTTTAGTAACGTTTCTCCTTACCTGTGGATACATTAGAAAAAGTTACAGAAGGAGAAGAGACTTTTTTTTCCATCTCAAGATATAAAAGACAAGCTGAGCAAATATGTTCTGTAGAACGGCTTTATACAAAAGGGCTTTCATTAAATGATACTCAAGTTGGTTTTTATTACTCATTACATTTTGTATAGTATCATATGAAGTTGTGGCTCAGTAATATCAGACGCACAGAGCTATTACAGAATTTCTATATCAAAGACAGACACATGAAATGAAATAAGGAAGAGTCAATTAAAAATGTTAGTAGGATATAGAAAGGGTAAAGTGTCTCGGCAGTATCTGGAATTATGCAGAGAAGTAATTGGTTGCCTCATGTGAAAACTTCAGGAAAGAAAAAAAGGCAGCAGGAGCAATCCTAAATAATTAAAAGAAGTGTTAAAGGATAATTACATTTGTGTGTTTTGATAAAGAGTCAACTGGCAGTCTTCTGAGTGAAAGATGGGGTTGAGTTGTTCAAGTCAAGGGAAAAAGCCAGGTGTTAAAAGCATTGGAGACTGTAAATCAGAAACCTCAGAGCAGAAACTGTGAATGGTTCTGGTGGGAAGCCTTCCATCAGTGCTCCCAGCTGTGGGAGCATTTAGTAAATTTGTTTTAGCAGGACTTGAAGCCTCTGAGCTGGTGTGATGCTGCACACAAGCTGCAGACTCCAGCTGGAGGCCTGCTGGGGTGTCATCAGCATCTCAGACCTGGCAGGGCTTATTGGCTGGGGCTTGGCCTTACACAGAGCTCTGGCTGAGTAAAACATGACTTTGCACCTCTGCATTGAGCCACTTGGAACCTGTTGCTCTTTCATGTGCCCAGAAATTGAGGCCCATGTCTAAACCCCCCAAAACAGGAGCTGACCCCAGAGGGATGGGGTCCACACCATCCTGCCCACTGAGCTCCCTCATGGTGCTTAATTCCCAACAACTGCATCACCTCTCTTTTCCCATACATGCTTCACTTCCAGAAAGAAAACATCCAGGTTTATCTCACTAATCAAATAGCCAAAAAGGTGGTTGTAAAGCACAGAAAATAAAAATTAGTGATAAATGTAATCTAAGGTTTGAGACTGGGATGGAAATAAGATCAGTGAGCAGCTGTCAGTTAGAATGAACAACCTGAACTTTGCCTGTTAAAGAGTCAAAATGACCTCTTCTGTTTTCCTAGCTGCCATAATTTTGTATGTATTTTTGCTGGATCAGCCAGTGAGTTTCTGAACAACTGTTCCTAATGAAGGTATTAATCAGCAATGCGCTCACCATTCGCTAATTATGAACTGTTTTTGTTAAACATTTCGGCTGTGTTTGAAGGAGATGATTTCTGCTCATGGGTACTTAGTGGATTGTGCTTTGTCTGCATATTGCTTTAAATTAATCTCATAACATGAAATATACATCTTCATGTTACTTAATTCAGTAGACTGCAGAAGGCATCTCAATATAATTTTGTTTGGAGAGCCTTTTGTAAACTTGTTGAGCTCGTCTGAGATCCTTGCTGCGAATAGGAATTTCAAGATTAAATTTATTTGTGACTCATTTCCAGCTCTTTTGTTCTCATGTCAATATTGTTCTTTAGTTTAAATAGCTTTTCTCAGTCTCTGATGTTTGCCTTTTATCACTCTTGCTCTTTCTTTTGTGCATCTTGAGACAGCAGTCAGGACTAACTCTCCCAGTCTCTTTGATAGCAGAGGGTTTTTTTTATTTCTCACCCCACAATTATCTCAGTAGCCTTTGTCTGTGTCTGGTGAAAAGTGTGGTTTTTGTTTTCTTAGATCTGCTTGACAAGTTTAGATCTTCAGTAGCATTATTCCTGACATGGATCCTTAATGATCTTAAAGTGAATCTGTGCTTTTATTTCCAAGGCTCTCTGTTGTCCTTCATTAACCACCAAAGTTATAGTGAATATTTAGTATTTCACGGAACATGGTGTAAGCTGTTGAAACCAGCATTGCCTGTCTCACAAACAGGAGTTTGAAACAGGCAATGATGGAGTAAATCTAGCTTGTTAAACCTTCTGGCTCATATCAAAGTTTATGAATTAAGACCAATGTGAGAGTTGTTGGTGCCTGGCTACAACACAAGGTTTAGCAAGTTGCTGCTGTGTCTCTTTAGTGTATCTCTAGCAGGATCTTGATTGTTTAAGATGGATAATAATGTAGTCACTTTGATTAAATACAGAATAATTAAACCACAAAAATCCTTGGAAGTTAATTTTGATTAAGTTTCAAGTTTCAGGTACTCAGCACCATGACCCATAGTGTAATAGAGCAGTACCAGCCTTACATGCTGGAAAATTAATAGTTTTTAGCAACCCTAGATATGCAAGTGAATTTCAAGTTTATGTTAGTTTTTTATTACACAGTAATTGCATTTTTGGGAAGGTTGTAGTGCAGTTGTTTGGAGACAGTAATACTCAGAAATCCCTGCAGAACCAATAGATGCTACACAAAGGTAAAAAAAAAAACCATGCTGGAATGACACAAGGCAAGGAATGACAATGAGGCAATACAGGATTGTTTGCTTGTGAGGAGCTGTTTTGGTTTTGTGGCTGTCACAGTACATGGTTTTGTACCTCTGAGAATGCTGTGCATGAATCAGACAAGTAAAAATGATCAGAGGGGAGCAGGACTGTGACATGAAGTGATACATGTCTGATAGGGGAGGCAGCTTGTAATAGAGGCTGGCGATGGTAATCTGGAAGCTGTTCTTCAAAAAGCACGGTGCCAGACAATGAAACTCTTATTTTGAGAGAGTAAAACAAATCCAGCTACTTGTTCATCATGCAGAATTAACCTTCACAAACCCTTCTGTTAGTGTAATAAATCATTTCTTAGGGAATGCATTGAGTGAAATTACCAATGACTCTGACATACTGCAGCCTTAATCCTTCTTGTTCTCCTTTGAAGTGTCTTTTGTATTCCATTGGTGCTGGCAACTTGGTAATAATCCAGCCATTTTACCTAATTTATGTAAAATACCACAGATGGCATTTACCTCAGTCATTCACCTGGAGTTTCAGACTGTGGAGCTGTTTGTTTGTGCCATAATAATCAGCAAACCTTAAGTTGGATATTTTGATGGTATGAACTCAGCAGAAAATTGTTACATGCCTAAATTTAAAGGTGAAGCGACCAAAAAGTTACAGAAAACCAGAGATGTAATTTAGCCCAGGAACTACATTTTATTCAGATTTAGTGGTCTGTAGGTACTAAAACATCGCCCCTTTAGGCTTTTGAAGCAGGTTGGCTGTGTCATCAGTTACCTCACGTTCTAGTTTACTCCTCTGATTGGAACCTGACTGTATTCTTTGTGGCTTGTGGACATTCCTCAGTTGCACAGATTCCAAATGTGACCCTTGACTGTTCAGTTATTGTCTTTATTCCCAGGAGTTCATGCTAAGAGCATTCATATTTACTCCCAGTATACCGTTAGGTAATACTATTGGATAGTACTATTTATACAGAAACTTGCAGTAATTAACTACCTTTTGAACTACCTTTGAGAAGAAACTTTAAACTAAAATAATGTCGTAATGACTCCTGTGCCTTTCCAGATGTGAAAAAATCTAGAGAGAAGGCTGTGTGAAGGAGTTTTCTGAGATAACACTGATAAAACAGGAGATACTTGTACAGCTTCAAATATTTCCAGTGCTAAAGTTTCTACTTGCCCTGAGCATTTCACTAGAAATTAAATTTGAGTACATGGTATGTAGCAATTAATAGCACATTAAAATTACCTTTATAAGCAGTGATTATCCAGTCTTTAATTTCATTACTTCATATTCTGATGGCAAACTGAATTTATTGAAGTTTGCAAACACTGGAATAAACACAAGTAAATATTTTACTCAGTACAGTAAAATTGTATGTAATAATGTCTAGGAGAGAAGTCATTGGGGATTCTTTCTGTTTTGAAACAGGGATTAAAATGAATCCAAGTAATCTTGCTATTCATTAGGTAGCTCACTCATGCTCCATTATAAATAATAAATGATATGATGGGGAGACTCATCATTGTTAGTGAAATTTGAATATCAGCAACTAAGTTAATAAATGCAAATAAAAAATAAGCTATAATCGGCATAAAATGTCTTTGAAACTTTTGAAAACTGTATGGTGAAAATCAGGATTGCCTAAAAATTGGCTGCCTAAAAATGAAAGTTACCAAGGTCTGGAGAGCTGTTTCCTGATTTTTCCATTCCCATACCCCATTCAAACTAGGTGTAATTGCCAAGACTAGAGAATATTTATTTTCTTCCCTGAAAATGGGTGATTTTTGAATGTACAGATAAACTCATTTTGTAAGATCCTTAAGATGTCAGAAATAGCTGCAGACTTCTTCCTTTCAACTCCTGTTAACAGAGAAACCTCATTATGTTATTTATATATATATATGTATTTATATAATTTTTTTCATACATATAAAAATAAAAAATCATTCAGCCAAGACATTATAAATAGATTTACATAAAACCCTAGCTAAGATCCCCTCCCCATTTTTGGGGTTGAATATCTTAGACTTTTGTGGGAAATCCTGGGCAGTCAGAAGGATGGTGCTGTCAGTAGAAATACATTGTTCTTTCTCCTCTCCCCCCATCCTCTCCATTTCAGTCTCCTGTATCTGGAGGTCTCTTACTGAAGAGAAATAATATTTGTGATTTGGAAGATGTGTGGATTAAAATATTAAATCCAACAGGAGCTGTTGGATGCCTGAAAGCACCAACGACATGAGGAAATTTATACTTTACCATGCTAATTGTTGGAAAATATGAGCCCTTGATTGGTATGCAATTAGAAGTGTAACATTCTGTTAAACATATCACACAGCATATGGCATGTTAGTAGCAAATCCTCTAATTTAAATTGAAGAAAAGTATGCAGTTCTGCATATTAGCAATTTTTGCAGGCAATCAAAATTTGCTATTTATCTAAATGTCAGAGGGGGAAAAGCCACCCTTAGTTATTTTGGTAATCTAAATTTGGTTTATGTTTGATAAAATTTCTGTTCTCTAACAGTAAGCAAATATAAAAGAGGAAAACCCAGAATATAGTTTAATGTGCCATTGGTTCCAACTATGCAGAACCATGGCTTTTATTAACAAAAAATAAATTTGAATAACATTACCACATCGGCTTTAATTCAAACAAATTAAAAGTGCTGAAGCAAAACCAAATTTGCAGAACCTCAGGAAAAAAAACCCCAAAGACCAACGAGTGGAATTCATTGATAGGCAATCAGATGGTGCACTGGTTTGTCAATTAAAAATACAGAATGGCTCCATAGACAGATGTTCCTTTCTTTAAGAACCTCAGAGGGGTGAAGGCTTGATTTACCCTTTCAGTACCTATCTTCTCATCATCTTCTATTTGGTTTTTGGGATAAGATGTTCACATACATACAGAGGTGCTGCAAGAAACAGCCTTTGATCTGAGGCCCAAATCCTGCTTGTGTGGGCCCATGACTGACCAGTATTTAGAATATGCAGTTGCCAATTTGTGAGGTTAATTGTAAGCATGGCTAATTGTTGGCTGATGTGGCTCATGGAGAGATGGTTCTGTAGGCCAGGCTAAGATGGGAGCAAGTACACTGCACCTGGGAATTGAATGGTTTCCTTTTTCCAGTGATGTGCAGTGTTACTGCATATCTTCAAATACAGTCAGTCTCAGAGGGGTTGAATTCCCTTGACTGACTGCACGTACACCACCATTTGTACCACTGAAGTTTAAAAATCTCTGAACGCTTCAGACACGTTTTTGGTAACAGACTATTTGACAAGCTTTTATTTTTCTAATGTTTGTAGATGGTCAATTTATCTCACATTTGGCAAGTAATGTTTATCTTTTTCCTCGAAGTTTCTGACTTCCTGGTCAGTTTTTCCCTGTTGCCATGTTAGGATAACTCATCACTTAAAACATGTGCTTATTTCTGCTTTAATTACATCTTGTCTCCAGTCTTCCTCCCATGGCTGGGTATTTGTGAGGCATCACTCTAATGGTGTATCTGCCAGTGTATCTCAAAGTAAGTCCTTAAGGCTGGCTTTATTAAGTGTTGACCCTGAAATGGGAAGTGGGATTCCCATTCTGCTGCTCACCTTCTCGTCACTGGCTTTGTCACCCTCCTACTTCAGTCTCCAAATGTGACCCCTGCTGCAGCAGAGGCAAGCCACAGCCCAGCCCTGGGAGAATTTGTGTCCCTGTCTGAAGCTCGGCAGGAAAGGGAATTTTTCTGCTCTAGCAGGGAACTGATCATATGTTATGCTCAAGCACTGACATCAGTTTTGTTGTGACTTTGTGCTCCATTTTGATGTTGCATTATACAGTCAATTTGGCATTGAACTGGAGAAAATGAGACTACTAGGAAGCTGATTCCTCAAACTATTAATTTTATATCAAAATCAGCCTTCCAAAATGTTGCATGGAAGGGGGGAGAGGGTTCTTTTTCATTCTGCTTTATTTACCAAATTACGCAGTTACTTCATAAACCTCAAAATTGAGTAAATTTAAAATCAGCTTGTGCTACGAAGCCTGAGGTTTGGTATGGGCTGTTCCTGTTGTGTGTTGTAGTCACTAATCCTTTTAATGAAGAGCTTTTAGCAGTGAAGAGATTCTATTTATAGTAAGGCCATTAGAGCATAAAGCTCCTCATTGCTATTCTGCAGCATGGAGCTGTAATGTTTGTCAGTGGAGAAAAGCTATTTTTAGCTGCAGCATTGAAAACCAAGGCTGAAAGGTCAAGAATCCTCAGGGGGATATGTTCTGCTACATCAGTGCTATCACACAGCTGCTGTTTACTCTCTTATCGTGCCTCAGTAATAAGAAGATATTTTTATTGTGACACTGAAGGTATAAAACATCAAAAGGATTTTGCGCATGAAGTGAATACTTGGGGAGTGATGTATCCAATCACATTAAATGTTCTGCTTCTTAGGAGAATGATTTTATTTTCCCAAAGACTGTCTCAATACTCATTCTTCAAAAGATTCATTCTAGGAAAGTTTTTTTTTCCTTTTTTCTTTTTCTTTCTTTTTTTTTTTTTTAAATTAAGGAGATAAGACCTAGTGTGAGCAAAAGACAATCTTCTGAAATAGTGAAGGATTTCAGGCACACACATTTCTGCCTGACATCTACACCATTCATTTTCTTAGCAGTGTAGTGCATGAACAGTAGACATAAAATCAACGTGGAGTTTGTCAAAGGAAAAAGAGCCTGGACATTTCTGTTGGTAATTTGAGGAGCAGAATTGTGAGTGGTGAGTGATTATATCTGGCACAGGACACTGGGTAGGTACTCAGTGAGCACAAAAAGATCATGTGATCCTATTGAAACAAGATATGATAGATGATATGTGAAAGGGAGAAGAGAGAAAGGAAGGGGAAAAAGAAAGGATAATTATAGGAATACAAGTCTGCATATATTAGGTGAGTCTACAATGTGGAGGCTTGAGAGGGTTTTCTAATATCTTTGTATAAAAATCAGGGGGAAAAGAGATTAATTGCCACATTGAGAAAATTAGGGTTGTATGATCAAAGGGAAGGCAGAGAAGAAATGGCCTGTTGACAGATGGCTTATAGAAACGAAAAGATTTCTCTAAGGGTATGAGTTTGGAGTTTTGTGCTGCCTGGGGAGACACAGGCACTGTCATCATATTTTAATAATAATAAGCTGCTATGTAACCCTTTTTATTCACCAAATGTAGCATAGGAAAAGTATGAGTACAATAATACACTGATAGGTACACTTTCTTCTCAGAGTATAATGAAATTAATTGTACTTCTCTAAGGATTTATTCAAGGTCTTGCTGCTGAAGGTTCCTATCTTCTGACACATGGAGTCCATTATCCCATACCTTTTAAAACAGTTTCTTTCATATCAGGAAATTATTTAAATTCTACTCTTTCTGCATACCCAAGCCAGTTTTTAACACCATCTTCCCCGAGCTTTCTGTATATGCAGTATTTGGCTAAGTCCATGTGGTTATAACTTGATAAATTGTTCCCTCTGCCAGGCAGCAGCACAGAGTGAGCACACATTAACAGGCAGCTCCTGTCCTCAGTACATAAATAAACCAAAAATTGAAGGATTGTCAAAAAAGAATTGGGGGAACTGAAGGGATCTCAATTCTACAATTATTGTCTTTTACAATTGAATGAGATTTAGGTAAATGGGCATTGGCTGAAGGGAAAGACAGAGAAGGGGAGGGTATGGCTTTGTGAAAAGACAAGGCAGCAATGGCTTGTTCCTATCAAAACTGCCAGATGTTGCTTAGTCCCATTATCTCTAATCTCTCACTCTTATGTGAAAGAAACTCAGGTGTTTCTGACTGTCTCACTTCATGGCACAGTGACTCAATTCAACTCACTAAAACAGCAGGAAAAAAACAAACTAAAACCAAACCAGAAAAAAATAGCAGCTTCTGGTATTGGGTGGGACCAGGCTGTGAGGTTGAGTCAGTGTGTCCTGTATCCCCTGGGGTGGTCAAAGAGGAGGGCAGGAGGCAGCTCTTAATTCAGCTTTACCATCATGTGAAACAGGAGCCAGTCAGAGGAACAGGAACAATAGGTGCAGAGAGGCTCATTTGGACTACAAAAAGAATCAGCAGAGAACATGATAAAAACTTACATAAACTCATAACCCATGATCTTAACTGCAGATTAATAAGTTATTTGTTTATAGCTTTCACATTTATTAAAGATTCATATGTTTGTAGCTTTCACAGCCCAGGTGTTTGTGGGGAAAAAAAGTAAGTACTGGGTCACATACTGATAAAATAATGTTTATTTTCTGTGAAAATGCATATGATTTTGCTGTTCTAGCTGCTAGAGTATTGCTGTATGTGAGTTTTCCTCCACCTCCCTAGTTAATCTTGATGCTTTTTGTACTCAGTCCTGTGCAATTCCATGTAGGTTTGCATTCTCTCTTGTTTTCTTAGACTATTTCACTTGTGTTAGGGCTTAGACCAGCTGTAATTACTTCAGTGGCTGAGTCTTGGTTGAAATTTTGCAATCACTATGACATCCTTTTTTTTCCCCCATAGTTGCTGTTCTCACAGTTATCTGTTCACATACCACCCAGTTTGCTTTATTAGGCAGACATTTCTGTGACAAAGGGATTTTTTAAATTGTTTTTTACCTTTGGTCGTTTCGGTTAGTAAAAACAAAGGTGGTTATTTTGGAGTCCAATGGGCAAATGCTCCTGCTTGGTTGTGCCTTGGCTTGAAACTAAAGACTGGTAAATTTGGTATCTGTTGACATTCAACTTCGCTGTAAATTTGTAAAATTCAATGCAAGTCAGTTGCTAAAACACTTTATCATTAAATTCTACCCTGAATTTCTTTCTTGTGCAGAGATAGGTTAAAAATAATCACAGAGTAAAGACTTTCCAGCCTTTATTGACAGAGTCAATGAACATGCAGCAATTGACAGTTGTCTTTTACTGGTTTCATACTTTAAATACATAATTTCTGTGAGAGAGTGGAAATGTCAAAGCTGTATCTGTAGTGAAGACAAAAATACTTGCCTATAATTACTGTTCTCTGAATGATTTCCTTTTTCTGAGGGAGGTTTATCTGTTCTCCTTTCCGCTTTATCTGAGACTTGTACACTCTTGTCTTCATTTGTTTGTTAACCAAGGGGAATTTTTATCTTCTTACTGTCATGTTTTGAGATTTATGTGATTGCCTCTAATTTGGAACTTGGCAAACCTTATGAAATATGGAAATGTGACCTAATTCTGACCTCATATACCTACGTTGCATCTTGCAGCGATGCTCTTGGCATGTTTGATGTCCCTCCAAGTCCCTTTATTTGCAGTCTGTCATCACAAAATGGATTTGGCTCCTGGTTACTCTATAAAAGGATTAACGATTCCTGAAACAGCTGAAGTTTCAGTTTAGGAATCTCAGTTTAAATCTTGTTGCAACATCTGAAATATCAAGGTTTGTTACTAGAGATAGATTGAGTTGTTTTGATAGGTGTGGGGATACCAGTGCAAAGCTGTGTGTGTACATCAGAGGGTGTCATCTTTTCAGCTGCACTTTTTTGGCTATTACAGAGCAGTGTCTGGAGAGTTCAGTTTATCTACTTGAATTAATCTGTGACTTCAGTTTATTGTATGTACCCAGCCTATGCTGTAGATCCAGTTCAAATTAAAACAAAGTGCAAGGTCTTGGCACTTCACTCCCATCTGAAGCAGCAGTTTTTTGATGGTGGCAATGTTGGGAACACTTTTGCAAATCAGGCTGCAAGCAGTGCTTAACATTTTAATTGTCCTGTGCTTAAAATTTGCTCATTTCGGGAGCCTTGTCGATGTTAATGCTGTCTCCCTCATACAAAGCCAGAATGACTTGTGATCCCAGTCCTATTTGTTAAGTGGATATATTTAATTTGCAGCTAATGACTTGCTGCTGGTGGATGGTAAGTCTAAGTGCTGATGTGTTTTATTGTCTGTTTAAAGCTCTCATGAATCTCTGGAAGAGTCTTAAAACTCATTTTTGCTGTGGTTTCCTGCTTGTGGTTGGGTGTCATTCAAGATTTGTAAGGAATTAAGAGCTGTAAGGTTGCCTTGTCCGACTGCATCTCTCTCTATGTGGTGTTTCAGCATTTGGGATCCAATGCAATTCATGTTGACAAAATCTAAATTGGGTTACTTAAAGGGTAAAACATTTCTGGAAATGAACTTTGTTGTGCCTGTTGTCAATTAAATGAGTAAGTCTCAGTGTAAAATCTTCCTCATTGTTTAAGATTCTTGCTTGTGTGCTGTTGACATGCTGGAAATGCAGGTAAGATGTGATAAAAGGTACTGTTACTATTTCTTGCCCACATATGTAACTTGTTTGCTGCATAAATACACCTACAGGCTTGTTCTGTACAGAGGCCTAAGGAGCTACATAGAAACATGTATTGGTTTTGTTAATTCACAGAATTCTTCTGCATTGTGTTCAAGATAAATATACATAAATAAGCCAAGACTTCATTAGGGAAAACTGTGTTTCTGCCAAGTTGTACTTCAGTAGGCCAAAAAAAATTCCTTCCAAAACACTCCTCAATGCTTCTGAAGGGAATTTCTGTGACTTCTAACATAATCAATCTGTTCCTAGGGAGTGAAAGTTGAAGATTAAAGGATAATTTTGTTGTTTCACCCAATAACTCTGAGTCTCAGAACTGTGCAGTGAATAATTCAAACAGGTTTTTAAAAACATGGAAGGAGGATGTTGGTACGGTGTGGGGAGCAAAGCTTATGAAGATGTCTAATTTGGACATCATGCTTTGCATCTAAGAACAAAGTAAAATATAAGCTAGAAACATGACTCTGTGAGCAGATAAAATCCTTGATAGGTCAAGTTTCCTACTAGTTCTCCCCCCCAGAATGTTGCAAAATTCTCCTGCAGAACTGCTGGAAGTCCTCTTTCATACCGTGCATATCTGAAGAAATGTCATTATCAGTCTCTGCAACTGCATTGCTCACCAAGGCTCCAGTGGAATTTTGATAAAATAAATGAGCAAGTCTGTTTAACTGCAGAAGCAAATTCTGTCTTCTCCATTTTATCTGGTTGCTCTCCTGAACTCCTTCTCCCACGCCAGCTTTCCAAATCAGCTTGTTGGAGATGCTCTGCAGCATCTCCATCATTTTTTTTGGCTTATGTGGTCCTCCTGATCTGACAGAGCTCAAGTCTTGCTGTTCCCATTCTCTCCAGACTCATGGGATGATGTGGAAGATCTCATTCCAGAATTCTGGCTCCAGATTAGAAGTCCTGAAATGGTCAAATGTGTGTCTTTCTCTGAGGGCAGGGTAAACTTCTGACTTTCCTCTTCTGGCCAACATTATGTTCATAAGGCTGGAAGCTCTCTTGGGAAGATTTTTTTTTTTAAATTATTTTTAAAATAAGAATCTTGAAGAACTTGATATTGGAGAATGGTATATTGCTAGGTAAAAAGTTTGTTACCACTTTTAAATTGTCCAGCTGCACTGGTATGGGAAGACAGTTGTTTTCCCCCTGCTGCTTACCTCTTGTGGATTTATGATGCTGTTTTTCTGAGAACACCAAAATGTTTTTTATCATCAGTGAAGGAACCATATCCCTGTGAGAAGCATAATGTGCATATTACATATAGACAGACTGAGAAAAGATCATTACTTTGCCTCAGGCTACAAAATAAGACAGTAATATAGTGGGAAGCTCAGTCTCACAGTCTCCTGGTTTAACCAGTGAATGACTCATTATACTGGCTGAAAAAGCACTAGGAGCGAACGGTGGGAATAAAGCCTAGGAAATGATTGGTCAGAACAGAGTGTCCTGTTCAGGGTTTTTAATAAGCTGTGACTTTCACACCCGTTTTGAGATTAAACTAAAACTATGTGACTGTACTTTGCTTCTGGCAGTATCCCTGATTAATAAGCAAAGCAAATGTTTTTGCACTGACCTGCTGTCAGTATCTTTAATTCAGTGTATAAGACCAGTCCTTTCAGTTGGTTTGGCTTTTTGGCAGATCTTATGTTGTTGCTCCATTTACCTGCCACTGGCTTGTCAATGAGGTGGCATTAGGCTTCTGTCCTTCTGAAGGAGAGGACTTGTAAATATCCCCCTCAACATCACAGCAGTATTTATATCCAAAGGCCTTCCTGATCTTGGAATTACAAAAAGCCACCTCTAGGAAGAGGTTTTATTTTTAATTGCAGTTAGAAGATCCACAAATCTGTGCTCAGTTTATTCCAAGCCCAGTTCATTATCAAAGCTCAGAGGAACTTCAGATGTGATGTAAAGTTCCCGGTGTCTTCCTGACCCTGCAACCTGCTGCTTTCCTTCTCCTTCCTCCAGTGTAGTTTGAGGAGGATTTTTTATTGAGCCAAGATTAGGGCTGCTACAGTCTTTGTGCACCCCCCACTTCCTAATTGTGTACTGGGTTTTGGCTCTGGTGTTTGTATCGCTGCAGGCTAAGTCAAATTAAGGAGTTGATCTCTCTGGAAACAGTTTTCACCCATCATTGCCAAGTCTTCCTCCAGATTATTTACTCAATTACTTTGTGTATTTTTACTACCTAGTTTGTTGCAGCTTCTCTGGACTGATTTACCAGAGCAGTTCCCCAGAAGACAAACCCAGTGAGAAATGCCAGTAGTTTTCTATGGCATCAGTGTTTGGAATGGCTGGTGGGATGATTGCCTTGATTGCTTGGAGAATTGCAGAATCAGATCCTCTGTTCCCAAAAAAACCCCAGGAAATAGATTGCTAAGGACATGGAATTTCCTTCATTCCTGTCCCAACTCTTTTCTTTATGTGACCCTCATTAAAAATTGGTGGTTTATGATTGATGCCCGTGTCCCCGGGCTTCAGTATGCCAACTCAGCACCTTCCAGTGCTGGAGTAATTTATAACCCAAGTTTCTTTCTGTGCACATGAAAACCCATTGCAGAATATCCTTTGGTCTGTGTACCTTTTCATCTGGATATTTTGAAATTCAAAGCTCTTAAGAACTAACTGCTCAGTTCTAATGAGAATTTGCAAGTTATCTGAGGGTTTCATTTTCCTCCAGAGTTGTGTGACTAAGCACGAGAAGGGAAAACAGATTAATCATCACTGAAAACAAACAAATAATGAGTTAATAATCACAAATCTAACTGAGAAAGCAGTATTAATTATTCATAGAGGGTGATTTATCTTAAATCATACTGTTAGACTGGCAGCTGAAATAAAGACAGATGTTTCTGCATTGTCCCAGAGGGTTAGAAATACAGAATTGGAGTTAAATTTGATACTCACATAATGATGTGGGACGTTATGGAGGTTTGTATAGTTGTTATTTGTGTATGAAGTTTGCTGTGAATCGCAGATGGAAACACTTTATTTAGTATCTATGCTGCTTCTAGTTTCTTAGAATTGCAGAATCATAGAATCATAGGATGGTTTGAGTTGGATGGGACTTTAAATCTCTTCTCATTCCACCCCGCTGCCATGAGCAGGGACCCCTTCCACTGGACCAGGTTCCTCCAAGCCCCATCCAACCTGGCCTTGAACACTTCCGGGGATGGGGCAGCCACAGCTCCTCTGGGCAACCTGTGCCAGGGCCTCCCCACCCTCACAGTAAAGAACTTCTTCCTAATATCTAATCTAACTCTTCTTCTCTATGTTGTGTAGAGACTGCAGTGTTAACGCAGGGCTCCACGGGGGGTTGTGGGGTGGAATGGAGTCGCTGCGATATAACCAAAAGCGCCTCTGGCAGGAGATCGCTTCGGCTTGTGCAGCCTGGCACTAGCAAGTCAACTTTCCGCACCCGAGCCAATGGCAGGCACTGAGCACACGCTCCCACCCTAGCTGGGAGAGCCCACATTTTACCAGAGACAAAGAATCAGGAGGGCTCCTTGTGTGGAATTCCGGAGGGCTGTTATTCCATCTTCGAAGGTGCCCAGGGACAAAAAGAGCAAGCGTGCCTCAGGTGCAGGTTTATATAGGGTTATAGAGCCAATGATCCGAGGGCACGGGGGCGGAGAGGGGGACCAGGCCAACCAGACAGACCAAGTTAGCATACAGTAGCACTGGCAGATGGGCGAGGTAGTTTCCCTTCTCCCCTGAGTCGGGTGAATTATTTGTATTTCGCTAACCCATCAGTGAGCAGTCTCACCAGAGCTCTCTGGTCCTTCGACCCTCACTACAACACAGTGTAACATCTTTCATTTAACAGTGTCACTGCATATTATGGAACGGGAATAAAAACAAATGAAAAATGCCATGTATTACAATTTTAATAGTTTATGATTAAAAAATCACTCCTAGTAGTTACATTTCACTTTCGAAGTGCTTTGCAAACACACCTAAATACCATAAACCCATAGTTTCAGAATATAACATTTAGACTAATGGTGGAGGCCCTAAAGTAAAAAGGAATGAAAAAGAAGGAATAAATTTCTGACAAAAGCTTGAAGTTCCACATCTCAGAACATCTGGTTTTGTCTTCTACTTTTATTGTAAATCTATTGTGATGTTTTGAAGACGTTGGTTTGGTTTAGTTTCGTTGAAAGGGGTATTGTGAGTGAGCTATTGAAGTTTTAAAGAATGTAGGTGGACTGGACCTGTGCCATCATCCATTCCAGACCCCACTCAGGGCAGGGCCAGTCCTATTCTTAAAAAGAAATGCCAAGTCAGGCATCAGAAAGAAGTAGCATCATCATTGTTTTCTAACTTCTCAGTGCCAACATGTGCACTAGAGCCAGGTTTGATTCTGTGTTTCCACCCCAACTCTCCCAGTTAACTTCCTCACAGTTCTCTGTAGAGGCCTCTTACATGCACTGAAACTTTTCTTCAGTAGTTACATTATTTATATTTAGAATTTAAGGTGAGAGGAAGGACTTACGGTTATGACGAGGAAAGGGAAAACAAGTTATGAGAGTTAAAAAGCATTTCTAGAATGGGAACTCGGAATCTGTTGCCTTAGTTTAAGGTGTTAAAAAGGTGCAAGGTTAACACAAGAAGCCTTGTTGATAGATAACTGTTTTCTCCTCATGTCATTTCATCTGTTAAAGTATATGGCATCATTTTGGAAGTGTGACAACATGATCTTTATTTAAAAAAACCCCACAAAATAAGCCTTAATCCAAATCAGCATGTATTTGTATTCGGTGTTTATCCTACTGATCAGCACATATACATGAAAATAATCCAGATTTACTTGAGCCCATTGGGCAAATTTGTGGTATTTACAGTTATGTGTTTGTATTTTTCGTTGTCCCTGAAATTTGGGGTGTGTACTGCTGCAGAGTGGATTAATACATATAAATAAGTCATGCAGTACATATAATAGCTTTCTATGCATTTTAATTCCCATTTTTCCTGGGCACCCTGAGAATGCTTGCTATCAAAATCCCCGTCTCAGAGATTTTAGTAATTTTTCTCTAATATTTTCTTTAGAGAGTTGGTTCTTTCCTGGAAGCTTGTTGCCAAGCTAACTTCATTATGCTATTATAACTTAGGTTTTCCTTCCATGAAATAACACCAGAACTTCTAAGAACTTAATTTTGTGAGAATGGTTGACCTTTCAAGGTACTGAAAACTCACACACTTTCTTTGGGAAGATGGCTGCATTTTATCTGTCTGGACAGACTGAGAGGACTGCCTGAAAAGAACTTCTTCCAGCTACGTTTCTGTACTGATGCCTAAAATGAAATTAGTAATAATTGCCAATGCCTCTTTGCACTGCTTAATAATAGAACCTGTGGTAGAACATCCTGTCAGCTGGTGGCTTCATTTATCATTCCAAGAGAGAAAAGGCACATGGAATTTTAACAGGCTTAGGCCTTTTCAAAACAGGTGATTTTAAAAATTTTACTTATCTCTTGAAGACAGTCATTCATTTGTTTCAGCATTAGCAGTATTTGGATCCCTGACTTAAATACACTACTGATTATTAGTCTTAGCTTTCAGCTAGACTCAAGTGCCTGATGTTGTAGAAGAAGGGCTTTTGGCTCCCAGTTATGCACATTCTTTAGTATTATTTATGAAAAAATAATTTTGGAATTACGCCCTCCTTGTCCAGGAATATACAACTTCTGTACATATCAAGTTAAAGCAAAACATGAGACTAATGGATATTTGATTTCCTTGGAAAAATAGGACTTTAGCACGTAATGAATTCTGGATGAACAATTACTGCCTGTGGTTGCACTGTGGCACATGTTCCTGCCAGCTAAATCAAATTGGCCAAGGTAAATTGGGAATTTTCAAGATTTAATGGTCTTTGTTCCTTTACCCTGATCATCCTGGTATTCATTGAAGGATGTTCATGTTTTTTGTTTCTGCTTTCACATTTTTCCATAAAACATCTTTGCTGCTGTTTCTATTTCTAGACACAGTTTTATGTGTTTGTATTTATTGTGTACCTATTGCATGTTTACATGCACAAAAAATGCACAAAGGCTGTCTGTAGGTCAGTTTAGTTTATATGATTAGTGTGTGTTTGTGCAAAAGAAGATAAAATTTGGAAGGGAAGAAAAGACTGTGGAATCCAGGATACAAAAACTTGGTAATTTAGTCTTTTGAAGAAAAAAGTGATATTTTCACCCTGCATCCACTTGCTGTGTATTCCATAAATAGACTTTATTCATATCTCTCTAGGAGAAACGTGGCTGCAATTTATGGAAAGCTCATCATGTTTCATGGAAAAGCTGAATGCTGCAGCTTTCAGTAAAGCTCACTGATTCATAAATGTTGCAGTGCTATGAGCAGTATAGAAGTGCTGGGTTGTTTTTTGGTTTTGCCTTTCTGGCAGGCAATATGATTTTATTGCTTGAAGATAATTCCTGCAGAGTTCAAAGAGAAAAAAAATGAATTCTCAGTGAATTTTTGAAAGAATTTGATGTTGGCTAATCAAAAGATTTTCGGAACAATCTGAGAAGCTGATTGACAAGGTGTGGTTTCAGTGGACTGTGCACTTTTGTGGCTTCTGTTCAGACCTGTGTGCAGTGTCACATTCCAGTCAAATCATCCATTCTTGATTTACCTGTCAAGAACTGAAGTTCAGGGAGAAGCTTATGCTGGGGCCCAGCTCTGGGTAGCTGCAAACCTCGCAGCTTTCGTGTGTGAACAATGGTAGAAAAATGGATCAACAGAAAAGAGCTTTGCTCTGTCATGACTTTTATTTTCAAAAGCTGAAATCTGTTGGTCACAACAAATCATATTCTCCCCTTGTTCCAGCAAGTGCTTCCATCCTGAGTAGAAATCCCGTGACAGTGGGACTGGTGCTTTTAGTGTCCCTGCAGTGTCCTTGGCAAAGTGCTTGATGGATTAGCAAGAGAATGGTTCTATTATACAGATTATGGGCAACTCATTCTTCATAGTAACAGTTGATTATGGTGCACTGCTATTTACCATCCCAGGCATACCAAATTAAAGTTTGAATATGGTTATATTAAAGCCATATATTTAAAAAAAAAAAAAAAGGCGGGGGGGGGAGAAAAGAAAAGAGAATTCATTGTAATTTTAACTTGCTGGTTTTGTGAAGCATCTCCAGCCTCAGGATCTTGTGTGGACACGAAGGATTCTGAGTCATGTTTGAGGAGGGAGCAGCTCTCTCAGTTCGTATCTTGTGTGTTTAAGTGTAAATGACTCAACATAAAGTAGATGTGAGAGTACAGAGTAGCCTGATACTGCTTTAGGTGGGATATAGCCTGCACCAGCTTTCCCTCATTCCTACGACCCAGCTCCCACCTCTGTTCCTTCCCAAGCTGAAAATATGATATATACTTACTTGTTGCTGTTGCATTTTGGCTTTTCAATAAATGGAACAATCTAGAGTATCAGAAAGAGGTAAAAAAGCCCTAAAGAAATATTGAGACGGATTAATATTTCTTTTTTTTGGTCTTTCTTTTTTAGAAAGTAATTAGGTATCATGACTATTTTGGTTACTCTGCAATAAGCAAATCCTTGAGTGATGAAAATATGCTCTAACTAGCTGCTTTGCAAATGTATAAAATTTATAATGTGTTTGATTAAAACTTCTGTATTGCTTAATTAAGCTTTGCACTGAGTTCTACAAACGTTTCATAAAGAGTAGCTCATAAATCCCATAAGGTACATCTACCATCTTTGTCAAAGTCTGATGTATGGCTGTTGACAATTAATAAAAATGTTCAAAACTAAATAGGAAATTAGAAACACTGTAAAGAAACAGCTCTTTGTATTACTGGCACCTTGGGTAGTGTTGGGACTTGATATCTTTGGTTAGAATTGTCTTGTGTTTGTGATGTTTCAATATTCTTAAGCATGCCAAAGATATGTGATAAAGGATAAATGGAAAAGCAGTGCTGAAGAGGGCAGGAACATGGACCTTGAGTTCTAAACTGGCAACAAGTTGCTGAAGGGATTTCTACTTGATTTGTTTTAGTATTTTAAAAATAGAATAATTAGGATAATTTACTGTTTTTTCCTGAAAACCTTTAACAGAGCCACCATAAAATAAACATTTTCTGCCCAAACTCTGAATCTGTGGGTGAACAAACCAATGTGGTCCTTTCAGTGCAAACAGTGACAAAGTCAGCAAATTAGCTTATGAATTCTTGTGCTGCACACATGAATTGCATAACATTTGGAGGTAAATAAAGTGAATTTATCTAAGTATTGCATGGACTGCCAAGGCTGGTAGTACAATGCTTTTCAATAACCTGTTTCTTGAATGATCATCCCTGGGTCACTTGAAGTACCCTTCTTCCCTCTTTGCTGAATTTTATTATACACCCTTGTGATTTTCCAACTCAGAAAGAGAAAAGAGCCATAATGACATTATTGCTCTGTTGTTTGTTACTGAAGTTTTCACAAAGCCCTTTAGCAAAGTGAAGCTGAACCAAAATTGATGGCATTCATCAGCCCCAGTGAACAAACAGGGATCGCTCTTCACTTCAGAAAGAATTTTAATGTTTCATTGCAATCCAGAATTAAGGACTCCCTCTTTCCTCATCTCCCTCTTCCCAATCTGTTTTCTTGGCCATTCATAATAGTGACACTTGTGCTGACCTGTGTTCCTTGAAATTGTTTTGTAGCTCTTTAATTCCCTTGTTCCAAATTACGCTGAGGTGAAAATTTTTGCTTTTCTCTTCAATGACAGAGGCTGTTGGAAAAACCAGCTCATCTTAGTGTAAGCTTAGTGTCAAAAATTAGCTCCAAAAGGTTTAACATGAAGAAATGCTGAGCAGAAAAATAGGAAAGTCACACCGACAACAATGTACGATTTACAATTGAAGGGAAAGAAAAATCAATTGAATGTTTCCATGTTATGAAATCTGAAATCATAGGTGATGCAGAAAAAAATCATAAATGGTAATTCTGTTTTAAGGAGAGGGTAAATAATTGGAAGAGGTTGATTTATACGGATTTAAGATCCCTGACAAAAGGGCAAATAAAATAAAAATCTGTCTGCTTGCATTTTAGATTAAATTAAAAAGTTAAGAGTGAAAGATATGAACTTGAGACAAATAAAAATTCTATTCTAGATGTTTCTGAAAATCCTTGTAGTTAGGTCATTCGGCAATTTCATTCAATACTTTTATTGTGATAAAATCACCATATTTGATAAAATCAGGTGTGAGACAAATGCCTCAATGAGTTTTGGATTCCCAAATGCTGTTGTGCTTGTGGCCTGAAAGCTGCTCCGAAGGGGCAGAAAGAAGGAAAGAAATTTTAAAAAGTCATTTATTTTCTCTGGTCAAAGCCAAGCACAGCTCTTCTCGTGCACTGCCCAGTGCAGCACTTGGGGCAGCTGCTTCTGGTTTTCATTTTGGTGACACCCTGAAAGTGTCCAAGGCCAGACTGGATTGGATTGGAGCAACCTGGGATAGTGGAAGGTGTCCCTGCCCATGGCAGGGGGTTGGAATGAGATGATCTTTAACATCCCTTCCAAATTAGGTTTGGAAGCCCCAGATTTTACCTTCTTAATATAATTTAATGCACAGTGCTCCTTTTGAGCCAAAGTATGATCAGCAGCAGATCCAGGAGAACTTGAGTTATGATGCAGATTTCTAAGAGATTTCTTTCAACCCCAGAGGAACACAACAGTTGCTTATTTCAACAGAAATGTAAAATTCTGCAGAAGCTGATAATGTTGGCCCTGTCTTTTGATCCCTAGGCAGGGGAACACCCAGGACCTTTCAGGCATACAAGGACGATTTTTAGCTATACTTATCAAACTTAACAAAATCCTGCTGTAACAATTACCAGTTTCAAATTATAAATTTTATTTTAAGATTTTCAGAGTGAGACTTTAGCTACAGACTTTGCTTTCAGTTTTCCTGTGATGCAGAGAAGCTTGAAAAGATGTTTGTGCTTAGGAAGACAGACACTTTCTTGACTGTCAACTTTCATGTTGATTTTAACTTGGTGTGATGCCTGAAGAATACCCTGTGTAGCTCATCTGCTCAGGAACTCAGTGGTGATGATGCTGATGGAAAACAAGCAGTGATCTGATTTTGATTCAGCAATGTCAGGTTATTCTTGGTGTTAGATGCTGTGGCATTTGCCTCCTGGTGAGATTATGGAAAATTAGTTTTCATGTGTTGACGCAGTTTCCCTTATGGGCCACTTCCAGTTGTGGATTGCAGTTCTATGAGTTAAAAAATGTTTGGAAGACAAGAATGTGGAGATTTATTAGCTGTATCTCTGAACTTTGGAACAGTATTGAGGATTGTATGTATTGGACTGATTAATTTTCTTTGCTCTTAATTGCAAAAATCCATTTGAATTTAACCAAATTCTTATTCCAATTTGGCAATGCATCTGTACATGGTGGCTAGCACAAGTGCTTTTGAAAATACAAATCAAATTGATTAACAAGCATTTAATCCCAGGGACACTTTTTTTATTTTCCTGAAGACTTCTTTTTCCCCTCCAGTAATCACAACAAGTAATTTAAAAACTGCTGTCTTTAAATGAAATGTTATGCATGTTTATGTTCATATAGAACTAAAAAAAAAAATTTGCAATGCCTTTAAAAAAAGCCAAATATGATGCGTTTATAGTTATGACTTATTTGGATTACTTTCTAAACAATTTTATTTTTCACTACTTTTGCTTATACATTCCAATTTAGAGTCATTGAGCCTTATTTCAGAAGAGGAGATTGGCTTCGTTTTCCCCTGCTCACTATGTACTTTATTTTTAATTTTCCACTAATTCTGGCTGAGTGAGTGGGCACCAGTATTTGTTGCAGTTCCTTGTGTGGTTACAGGAAAGTATGAAATGTGAAACTGTATTCAGAAAAGTAATTTTCAGTAAAAACATTTTTTACAAAACAATCATTAAAAACAAAGTGTAAAGTGATACATACACTGAGTCAAGTTCCCTTGTGGTTTTTTTTAGTTACATCTCTCTAATTTTCTGTAGTTCCTGTTCTGCCTAAGAAAGAAAGTGAAATAAAGCCATTTTCTCTATAAAAATACCACAGGATAGACTCAGTTTAGGTTTATTTTACTGGATTTTAGTTGTTTACCCACTCTGGCTGTCAAGCACAGCTGGTAGACGTTAGTGCAAGCCATACCATGGAAAGTGTATTGAAATCATTCATGTTTAATTACTAAATGCTTCGTATTGAGAGAGGTTTTAATGATGCAGCAGTTTTCATTAATAATTGTACAGCATCAGTCCAGTATTATCAGCGAGCCTTTAGGTTGCACAGTGTCCAAATCAACCTCCTTGATAAACTGAGAATATCCAGACCGTGAGTCCTTCTGGGGTTCTGCTGATATTTTCTAAGGGAAAATTCTGACACTGTGTCAAAAACTTCCCAAATTCTGCTCCAAGGAATCAGGAGCAGAGCAATAGAGCCCTTATCTGCCAGCTCCTCATTCTACCCCTTATCCTGCAAGACCAGCCCTTCTCTCATTTCATTGGAAAAATTGCTTTTGCCTTTATATTTCTTGCAGGAAAACTGACCTTTAGGAAATCTCGCACCACTTCCCTAATTTATAAATCTCTATTTGACAGTGTAGTTCTTTCTACCCTGTGCATAAATGGGACACAGATCTGTAGAGACAGATCCTAAAGGAGACCTATAATAAAATCCGAATTAAAACCAGAAGCAGTCTCACACTTGAGTGAACTCTTCTTTCTTAGGGATGCCCATTCAAGCATCTTCTCCTGGTGCACACTGAGCTGCTCTGACTTGTGTTGTCTTGGGCTTTTTTTGTGGGCTCTAGACAGGCTGTAACTGCAGCAAAGCTATCACAAAAGGTATTTCTTTAGGCTGTGTATTTTACTTTTTCTGTCTGCACCAAATTCTTTCATGACATACCAGGAGAGCTTATCTTCTCTGCACTACTGCTTTCTGTGTCCAGACTAAAAATAATTTCCATGCCTGTATTTTTTTTTTTTTTT
>VZTE01005206.1:127579-140318 GCA_013397775.1 Eulacestoma nigropectus
TTTTTTGCCCATTCTTCCTCTTTCAGGAGCTGAGCTGACAGAATAGAAGTTGAAAGTGGAAATATGCATAGTATCAAGAACCAGTTCTTACTGAAATGTTTAACAAACCACACATGAGTGACTGTGTAGGGGATATAAGGGTGAAAAGGGCACCAAGAGGCCCTGCTGTACCATGCTTTGTGTAGCCTGTGGAGTGAAACAGCAGGTGTTCATATCCAAACTTCAGCTTTTAACTTATCCTCTCCTACTTTGGCATTTTTTCTATCTTTTTCCATCAAACTTACCAAGTTTGATAAATTAATCAAAAGAAGTTCAATGTAATGGTTTAGTTCAGGCATAAATCTAGGCACCTGCCAAATTGAGGAAACTGGGGTCAACAAAATGGTATTTATTATATAAAATGCTAAATTTAACATTCCATTTCTCCTGCATTTTTAAAGTTAAGCAAAAGGCAGCTGTTTCACAGTCAGAACATGCTGGCGTTAAACTAACAGGCTCTCTGCTCTCTTTTAAAATTGTTTGGAAACATCTTAATTTCATTCAGAATCTTGGTGACTGATAAACTCCTTCGGTCACCTGCATCTGCAGCCAAGTCCAGTGTACAGACATTGGTGTGAGAGTGACACTGCAATGCCGTGGAATCATGGAATGGTTTGGATTGGACAGGACCTTAAATTTAAATTCTATTTAATGAAAATTTCTAGTTCATATTGTAGGAAAATTGGTGGTAATTCCACCAGAAATTCTGAGGGTTGTATCCTGTCTCACTTCAGCCTTTGCAATTGTATTCATCCTTGCTTTCCCTGCTATCTCCTGCAGCAAACTGGGCTTTATTGCTGCAGCAAGTTCTTGAGATTTCACAATTTGCTACAGTAATATTTCATCCAAGACAAGGAATTTAACAGGAGGCTTTCAGGGGGGGAAAAAAAAAAAAAAGAAGATTCTCCTCTCTATTACTCTCTATTATGGTCAGTGATCAGTCCATTCCCTTGTACAAAGCAACCCTTACTTTAGAGAAGAATTCCAGCAAGATCTATCCTTGTTTAAGTACCATGGAAGATCACAAAGCCATCCATCAATTGTTTTTGCGTTACTTTTTAACTTCTTTCAGCAGTATCTCAGGTAGTGGCTGAAGTTACTTTGTTTTGCTCAGAATGTTAGGTGGATAATGCTGAATTTTTGAGGTCATTGTTGATTGTTGCTGATGTGCAGGGCAAAATGTGAAAGGCATTAGAGATGATTTTATTTTGGTGTCAAGTAACCATCCTAGCCTGTACTCAGGAAAATTTTCTTTAAATGCTGGAAGCCTCTATAGATCTGTCAATATTTTAAACCCTGTTTGTATAATCTGTGTCTGCTTGATGGTGTAGAAAAATAGAATGGTTATCATAGCAGAGTTTCCCTTCAGAACTGGAGGTTAGCAGCCACTGTGTGCAGCTGGGGCTTTGAAATTCAGTCTTGCCAGGAGTATCTTTGATGGGTTCAAATTCAACCAATTGTTTCCCATCAGAGCATTCTGATATTGATATCCTGAGTGATGATTATCCTTATACACCTGTTTTTTACTTGTATGCCCTGCTCAGAAGGCTTGGCACAAAGTCTGGCTTTTCAACAGGCAATGAAGAAAAAAGGGAGGTTCTTCAAGCACTTAAAAGCTTGTTTTTCTTGTTTCCAGGTTTAAAGTTTCACTGCTGTCAGAGGGCTCAGTACCACTCCCATACTCATTCTGGTATCATTACCAGTTAAGGACATGATAATACGACGCGTGTACCAAGTTCTCTGTTAATGTCTGCAAAAGTAGTTGAAAGCCTTTTAAAAAATCTGAAATTGTCCAAATATTGATGAAATCAGCTTTAGATTACTGTACTGGACTGGCTGGTTTCCCTGTTCCTGGATTTATGTACCAGAGCTTTGACCTCAGTGACAGGTCTTCTGATTTCAATCACACCCTGGCACTTCCAGTGCAGGAGGATGGATTTCCCCACACTGATGCATGATCCTCATGCCTGTAGACAGGATCTGTAGAGAGTTGGGATGGTTCTTCCTGAACACATCAAACTGTGTAGCTGCAGCACTGCCAATCAAGAGGGAAATAAAAAAAAAAAAAAAAGTAGATAATAATGATGCCATGATGGTTTTTTGCCTTTTCTTCTATACCCCTTTTATCTACCCTTTTATACAGCTTTCGTGTATCCTTAGTGCTTTTTATGTATCCTATCCTTAGGATTCATTCAAGTCTCTCATTGGGGAATCTTTGATAGATACGATAATTTACAAGGCCCATAAATTGTATACGTGACCTATCACACAATGTGTGTGCATTTCGGGGGGGTGTGCATTTCGGTGCTTTCCACTTTGATGAAGTGGTGCATGTAAGGATTCTTAAATAAATACCGAAGTAAAGCCCCTTTTCCCCTTAACCGTGTCTGGCTTTTAATTTTAAGACCAGGGAAAGGCAACATAATATAGATTTCAACATATATTTTATCGTGTTATTTTTTTTTAACATTCATTTTTATGAAGCCATAGTAATAAGATTTTCACTTTGGAATGAGAGTCTGAGAAATCCTTTATAATTACACTGGAAGATGCATAGTTTGTTAACAGGTGTGTGCTATTTTGTTTTAGGTGATTAAAGTGATGTTATCTGGAGTAAGCATCAGTAGAAGTAAAAAACAATATACTATAAAGTCAGGGGATGGAGTAGGAATGTGGGAACTGGTTCAGGCTCTTGCTGTTTCATTTGTGCTGGTTTTAGGAGGCGTTGTAAGTGCTTCTCCTGCTTCCCAAAGCAAATAGCAAAATCTTCTTACTCATAAAATATAAATAAATTATACATCTTTTTGTACTCATCCCACTGGATGTTCCATTATATTATGTGTTCATCTATTTTTCATTATTTTTACTTTAAATTTGTCATTGTTTGCACTCCTAGGAAATGTGTGCTCTTGCAAAGGGAGAAAAGTAAAAAGGAAAAAGTTTTCAAATGTTGATGGCAATAGAAATGGATGAGATATACATTAATAATAGAAATAAGTTTTATTCATTGGTTTCAGGCCACTGATGTATTTTACTGAGGATTTTGGTAGCAAAGGGAGTGGATAATTTTGACATTGAGCAGTGTTGCCTTGGGCTCTGATCAAGCTGAAAGATTTGGAGACACAGAGCAGGTGGTTCTTGTATACATTAATTCAGTCTTTCCTGAGCTCCACTGTCAGCTCCTGTTTGGGGCTCTGTGACGAGCAAAGGTGGAAGAGGGGGGCTGTGAGTGCCCCTGGTTTTGAAGTAAGTGTCAAATGCGACCACAGTTTTGAAAAACTGCAGAAAAAAAATCCTATCCATGTATCAGTTTGGGGTGTCAGAGGGAAAGCAGCGAGTCTGCATTTGCCTTGGCGGGTTTGCTTAGCACAGAAAAAGGGATTATTGCAGAGGCCACTGTGTTCTTTGCATCCGAAATTGTCAGAAAGGGACAAGATAAAGAAATCCTGTTTTCTCGAGGAAGCAGTCCAGTTCTTGACACTTCTAATAAACCCAGGATAGTCAGGGAAGGCTCAAGGGAGTTTTATTGCAGTGCTTCAGCCTTGCAGACCTGTTGCAAATTGTGTCATTTGTGTGAAGGGTGACATGGGCTTAGAGAAAACAATATTTACTTTCTTATTTGAAAATCAGTTTTCCTAAGAACTAGAAGAAGAAAGTATAGTTTCAACTTACTTTCTGAAGTATGGATTTTTAATGTTATTTTTAGTTATGAAAAATTTCAAGAGGTGATGAAACAATGCTGGTGGATGCTTTTGCTGATGATACAATTTTTTTTTTTTTTTTTCTGGGGAAACACACAGTTCTGCAAAGTTTTCAGGTCATTTGGTAATCTCAGCTCCTGAAATAAGAGTGCCCTTGTCTGCTCTATGGGTTTGGAAGTCATCAGGTGTCCTGGATCAACTGGCTTGTGTAGACAAAACAAAGATAAAAATTATGTTCTGTTATGTTTAAATCTATGATGTGTATTGCTTCAAGTCTAATAATGTCTAATACACCCACACAGTCAAGTGGAAGAATCCCTCAGTGATGTCCAGGATGCTGAACCAATGACTGAGCTGTCATTTTATTGGTGGGATGAGAGAACACTTAATATGTGAGTTTTATTTTCCAAGTGTTCATTAGCATCATGAATTCCTCTTGGGGGAAAAAAAAAGGGGGAAACATAAAGTGTTGACTTGAGAATATGTCATAAGGTGGAAAAAGAGTTGGAGCTGGAAATGTGAAATATTACAGGATGCTGTGCTTAGTGCACATGAAAATATTATTATTAACTTACTGCTCGATGTTGAAGGAAGGATTCTCTGGTCTGAAAATGGCACCTCATACCTTGGCAGAAAGGTCAGCATCAATCACCATGGAAGGGAAATTATCAATCAAAAGTTCTGCAAGGTTTCTTTCCCAAATTGAGGCAGAATATTGGCAAACACCACCTCACTCTGAAGCTCTGCTTTTAGAAGAATGTGCCTGCTTATTGTAGCCTGCTGCTGTAATGAGCAGTTGAAGTATTTTCTTTAGGACTGCTTTAAAAACTGTGCAAATTGCATTCATTTATTAAAAGAACTTAGCTGAGTAAATTTATTTTGAAGTTTTTTATCATGTTTCATGGCAATAAGGGTCTAAATAAATGGGATTTTGTCATGATGAAGCAAATGAAATGCAAATTGGATCTTTAAAATAATTAAAGAGACAGATAGTTGCAGTAAAATGTGTTGATAATAAATATTTTTTAAAAGACCCCCCAAATGGCTGGACAAGATTTCAAGTTGATAACTAACAGAAAGTATTAGTTAGTGCTAATTTCAGCATAGGAGGAGAGACAGCTGGCTGAAAACAAGCAGAGGAAAAGTTTTCAGAGTCCCACATCTTGTTTCTAGTTTTTCTGCTGGTTATAAAGGGCGAGATTCAACACAGAATTTTTTTTTTTTTTNNNNTTTTTTTTTTTTTTTTTTGTGATGTTGATATGTTGACTTTTTAAAATGACACAGAAACATTTTTTCCTTTTAATTTTTAAAAATACTGTTTTTCTTTCGCATTTGTGCCCCGAGTGGAAGAGCACAACTGAACACAAAAGTTGCTTTGGACTCTCAGACGATGTTTCAGACCTGAACCAACTCTGCTGTCTCCCATTTCAGTTTCAGCCACTTTAGAAAACAAAACAAAACACAAGTAACAGCTTTTATTTGCATTAATGTTATCTTTGCTTTACCTTGCCAGAGTGCTCTGCACACGTGATGCTGAGGTGTATCCTCAGGCGCATGTATCCTGTGAGAGCAAAACTGTGGTGTGCCTGATTTTGGGAAGAAATGCAGATGTGGAGTGGGGCAGAGCCATAGATCTGACTGCTGGTCGTGCAGTAAGAGGTCCAGGACTCCTCGGTACTGTGAAGGACAAACCTCTTATTATTCAGACACAGCTATTGGGAGCCAATTTAAAAGTTGTAGACACAGTATGGAAATGAAAGTGTTTTTTTATAAAGATGCACTTAACATGCCAAAAATACAGTATATATTTTATTGCAATTCTGTAGACACAAACATAAACAACTTTCTTAGGCCAGCCTTTCCCTCCCAGGTTCGTCCAGATTGAGTCTTCTGGTAGGGCCCTGAGAGATACTTTGTGCTTTCTCCCTAATCAGGCATGAAGAAAGGACAGAAAAGACTTGGGGGATGCCTTTTCCCTGCCTGTGGCCTCCTGCGGCCCTGCCAGATCTCTCTCTGAATGTTTTCCTTCTCCTGTCTACTGTAAACTCTAACCTACATTTTACATTTTTGTCATTCATTCACAATCACCACAGCTGTGATAAGAAAGTCAGCATGGTCTTCTGTAGAGTTTGATGAGCTGAAATTAAAAAAAGACAGGAAAAAAAAAAAAGGGAGATGAAGCTAAGACATGTTTTCAAGCTTTTATATGAACAAGGGAAGATGCCAACCAGATACCTCTTTTTTGAGAAGGTTTGACCAGATTTGACCAAGGATGGAAGGTGACATTTTACAGATAGAGGGTGGTTGATGTCGTTTTTCCTTTGTAGGCAGGGATGAAGGAGGACACTTGAAAATTGAAGTGTTGGATTTAATAGCTAAAAGGTATTTTCTTCCTTCTTGCATTTAGCTTAATTTGAGGAGTGGTGAAGTTCCTCACCTCTGTAACATTAATTTTTTGAGAATCCCTTCAAAATATTATGCTTTAAGAACGCTGCTCATTTTGTCAAATTCAGTTGAAATAATAAAAACTATTTAAAAAAAAAAGTTACTAGAAAGGGCCAGCTTAATTTGGAGATGGTGTGATTGACTAAACCTTGCTTTGTTATGAAACCTTGTTATGATACACTTGAGCAAATCTGAGTCAGATACACAGAGAGTTTTGCCTTTTCCACTCTGCAAGCATTGTCATCAAACTGAAACTTAGCTGCAGTACTCCATGTTTCCCCCCAGCCAATCAATTAGCAGAACATTAATTTTTTATAAATGTCACACTGCTATAAAATCACTTTGTGTCAGTTGACTTTCCCCTGGAACTAATTTCTATGGCACAGGGAGAAGTATTAAAGTATGTAATATTTTGGATCTGAGCAGGATTTGCTACAGTAGCATTATAACCATATCCTTTAAACTAGATGGGATAGAAGTTATTTTCTTTGGGTCTGCTTTCTTTCACCACAAAATTTCTGATGAAAAATATGATTGTTTATCAATAAAGTCTTTCTTCTCATCCATCCTGATGAGATTAATCATCACACATGAGAATCACATCTCTATCACAGGTTGTCCTAAGCAAGTACTGATTGATAAAATTCTTTCGTTCTTACTAATCCGAGGAAGGACTGGTGTCTTGCAGTGTTAAACTGTTGCTGCTTCTATTTTGCTGCAATTTTCGCCTTGGGTAAAGGAAAGAATTGGGAGCAGAAAGATGTCTAAAGATGGACCATAATGGTTAACCTCTGAATTTTTTATCAAACCTGTCAAGTTTCCCTGATAAAATTTTAACCTCTGAAATTCTGGCTAATGCATTTGGAATTTTGTTGTGATTACAGGGAAATATAGTGATCTTCTTGACATTTTACTTGGATATTTGTAACTTCTTACTGTTGTAAGGTAAAGATGTTAAGAGCTACCACTGGGCTCTTCAGCATTCTGGAGTAAGTATGTAAAAACCAAAAATGGGAACCAATAGTCACTGCTTTTCCAAGACTTCCTCTGTCCTGCTCATGCAGTGGGAAGCGTATGCTGAACAGCCTTCTGTCAAAAACTCATGTCTTGAAGATACCCTTCCTTAGCACCTTACTCAGTATTCACAGACAAAACCCCAAAGTTTCCTTTCCTTTTTGGTGTGAGAACTCCACTGAGTGAGCTGTGTTAAAGGAGACCTGTGCTTGTGATGTGAAAGGAGAAAAATTCCCGTTTGCTCAGTTCTTAAAAGTGTGAATTCTAATTTACAAATGCATGACAAAAATGCATTTCTCACTTTCATCTGAATTTCTGCCTCAGAAAGGAGTTTGCATTTTCCAAAATCTCTCTGCTTTTTGAAATCCCTGCACTTCTACAAAGCTCTATTTACAGAGATGATGGCTGTGCAAGCAAGTTTTTAAATAGTTCTGCAATAACATTCTCCATTTCTCCTTAATATTCTCATGCTAATTTTTCTCTACAGCGAATGTAGAGCTGCACTCCCTTGGGAAATCCCAGTTTTTGAACTAGAATGTGTCTACCTGTTTGTGCTACTCCTGCTTCTCATTCTCTTTGATTTTCTGTTTCAAAACAACCAGCTAAAAGACACTTGGTACTTTTTACTGAGAATCTGATTAAAATATGGCATTAGAAAGAAATAGTATTTCAGGAATACTTCGCAGCTGTCCTGGTGCATATTTACTTTCTAGCTCTTGTTCATTCAGGAATATAAATCTGTATCTTTTTAAATAATGCTTTGTTTAGGTTTGCTGTATTGTGTTCTTTCTTTATGACACCTATATCAACGTGAGGGTTTGTGAAGGTACGTAATTGAAAAAGTGGCCTGCTAAGTGCAGACTCAGCCAGTTTAATCTGCAGCCACTGGCAGACAAGAAACTGGCAGGCAAGAAACCGGCAGGCAAGAAACCTTGAGTCACAAAAGCATCAATATTCCTACAAAGCCATTTAGTACTGTCTTTTTGAAATAGTCTTTTTGAATAGGCAGAGCCACAGTGCTCTGTGCAAAAGGAGGCATAAACCAGGAGTCCACCAAGAATGAGCACTGCACTCACACTTTAAAGGGGTCAACAACCTATTTGCTGTGATTGGCTTGTAAAGAATATGATGTGTGCCATTTTTGTGCTCTTTCAAACAGCTGAATTTTCTAGTTGGANTGAGCACTGCACTCACACTTTAAAGGGGTCAACAACCTATTTGCTGTGATTGGCTTGTAAAGAATATGATGTGTGCCATTTTTGTGCTCTTTCAGTGAATTTTGTATGTGTGCTGCTCATCAAACTGACAGTAATGCAGGTTCTGATGTATTGGTATGTCCACATCATCATTTGGAACTGTTATACAGATTAAAATTGTTGGTATCCTTTTGAGCTGCAAAAGACTAATCAAAGGCATTAATACCCTCAAACAAGAGAATAAAGTTAATGAGCAGGAAGTAGTTAAAAAAAAAAGGTCTGGTTTTGCAGGAGGAAATGACAATCCCTAAGGAGAGAGAAGAACCAGGTTATGTATTTTGGGGAGTTTAGTAATTTTTTTTGTCATTCCTTCTCATAACACTTGAAGCTGAAGACACATGATTTAGATTACTCTTCTGTACAGGAATGCAGAACTCCTTGGAAAACCTCTTGTAGAAAAATTGTGAGTGGTTTGTTGTGAGACTAGCAGGATATTTGCAATGGAGCTCAGCAAAGACTGTTTCTGATGAGTATTCTTATTACCAACCCTGTTGGTGAACTAGAAGACATTCTTGTTAAATATGCAGGAAAGCTGGGAGAGAAATTACTTGAAGAACTGGACTGAAAAATGTAAGAATTTTTATAGGAACAAGGACAAGCTTCTGAGTTTAGGAGAGAATCCTTTGTTGATTCTCTGGTGTGCCTTTCCAGTAGAGTACACAGAGAATTCAGAGTACAGTTGTGGTTTTGATTAGACATCTGCACAGCGTGATCTGAGAGAAGAACGAGAGAATCTTTTTTTGACTTGACAGAAGACCAGGAGGTACATGACAGCCCTCTCATGTGTTACTTCTTGTACTGGTTTTGGCTGGGATAGTTAATTTTCTGCACAGTGGCTTGTAAGGTGGTTTGTATTTGTGATGAAAACAGTGTTGATAGCATGGGATTGTTTTAGTTATTGCTTACAGTGTGTCAAGGCCTTTTCTGCTCCTACCTCTGCCCTGCCAGAGGAGGCTGGGAGGGGACAGGAGTGCACCAGGAGCTGGGAGGGGACACAGCCAGGGGACTGACTGACCTGAGGGATATTCCATATACTGTGTCAGGTTGTGCACAGCAGTAAAATCTGAGGGAAGAAGGAGGAAGGGGTGATGTTTGTCTTCCCAAGCCACAGTTCTGCGGGATGGAGCCTGGCTTTCCTGCACACTTGCCTGCCCATGGGGAATGGTGAATGAATTCTTTGGTTTGCTTTGCTTGTGTTCACAGCTTTTGCTTTCCCTGTTAAACTGTCTTTGTCTCAACCCATGAGTTTTCTCAATTCCACCGTTCCAGTTCTCCCCACATCACAATGAGGGAGGCAGTTGAGCAGCTGTGTAGGGTGAGTAGCTGGCTGGGGTTAACCACAACACCTCTGTTGTGAAAGAGGACAAAAAGATTAGACTTCTTGTTTTTCTGGTTAAAAACAATAAGTTGAAATAAAGTTCTATGAAAAGTGGTTTTTTTATACAGTGTATTTGAAAAAAAAAAAAAATTATGGGAAGAGATTGTCTTGGGAGGCCATGATGGCTTCACCGTGGAAGCCTCTGAGATCCAACAAGACAGAAATGTCTCAGAAATAATTAGGTGTAGCAACACGCTCATGTGGGGAAAGGAGATGGAGCAGATGTCTTCTCCAGGATCAAGATCAGCTGATTTTCATTACATCCTCGCAAGGTTGCCCTGTGTGGTACACCCGAAATCTCTGTGATCACTCATCCTCACCATTTTAATTGGTGGGTGTGTGTTCAGGCATATAAACTTGTCAAGCTGTATCTTCCATTGTTGATGAGTGCATAAATTAGCTCTTTTATTTTTACATTTATGAGACTATAAAGGCTTCCTTCGCATATCAAAACAGAAACTTACATGTTTCCTAATGGCTTGTAGGAAGCAAATGAAGCTTGAATTTGGTTCTTTTCATTTTGTCAACTGTTATTGATATGAACTATAATGAAAGCAGCCTGTTGTTAGGCTTTTAGTTATTTGGTAGGCTGTTTCCAGCCTTTAATTTACAAGGATGAAGTAATTGACCCTGTGTCCTTACAGGGCTGACTGGGAATTAGTGGCTGCAGTTATGTTTTATTTAACCAGGAGTACTGTGCCTGTGAGAATAAATGGACACCTGTCTTTAATAAACACAGAGGATGGGCTGGTTAAATGGGTAAAGATTTTTGGTGCTTGATAGCCTTCTGATAGCACAAGTATGAACTGAAAAAACGTTGTGAATGATGAGCAGCAATAAAGTAAAAGGAAATGAAGCAGAAAATATACATTAATATAACTGCTGCTGAGTTTAGGTTCTCATGGCAAATACAGAATATTTTGCTTTACAGTCTCACAGCCGAGCCCCAATGTACTTGTGGAACAGCATGATTTTGGGTGTAATAATTAGAATTATTTTAGTGATATTATTGTTTCCTTTAGTTGGATCTGATAAACACACAGGTCAAAACAACTTAATGGTTGTTATAATCACAGATATGAATATCCTTTGAAGAGAGTTTGAGGACTACTACTAAACGTAAGTAAACCTTGCAGAGCTCCCAGGGCATAGCCACAGCATCACAGAAAGTTACTGGCCTATTTTTTGCTGTTGTTTCAATTAGGATCAGATTTCTATCAATTTAGCAAAATTGAATTGCGCGTCAGTCATATTGCATTTAAATTTTGGTGAGAAGTTTACATGAGCTCCGTGACTGGCAGAGTGAAAGATATGACCTGGTGAATTTGCGACATCAGAAAAAACACTTCTTGCTGACAATAACTTGACACCTCCTCCTCCTCTATACACACATTTTCAAGCTGTTCCCCATCTTACAACTCTGATCTTATTTGGATATGTCTAATCAGAATTTCTGCGTAATTATTTTTAATTATTAATTTGGAGAGTTATGTAAAGAGTGGATTTTCTTGTGTAAGAAGAAGGAAAAATAAAATAAGTAATAAATTACTTATTTATTACAGCTAATAAATAAGTATGAGCAGCTGTCCACAGAGAGTTTTGCTAAATTCACTATGAAGAAAACCTAGAATAGTCACTTGGCAAGGAATAATCTAAAATTAAAAGCCTAAAGATAATCACTTGAAGCATCAAATTGCCTTTTGCCATTCCATTATACCAGCATTATCATGCATCTTTCTTTTGTTTTGACTCATTATAAATTATCCATATAATACCAACCTTTCCCATTTTCTCCACAGCAACCTCCCTTGCTTCTAGTGCCTTTCACGATGCCATCTCTGTTTTTATTCCCTCTTGGCCCTAACTACTCATCCTTGGCCTTCCATCTCCCCTGAGCTTGCCAGTGTACACTGTATTTCCTTCTTCCTAGGCTGTTCCTGCCATACCTATTTAAATGTTTAGGTTCACGACACAGGAGAAGGAGATGGGTGCATCCCATTCTATCATGGGTGATTTGGTGCAATATTTGTCACTCTTGGTGTCCTCTCTCCCTTGCCCCCAGGGACAGTGACCTGTGCCAGGTTATTTTCCCTGTAAGTGTTGACTTTCCTGTTAACAAGCAAACTCATACTGGATAAAGTGGTGGCAGTCGTCTGCTGAAGCTTCATTTCCCATCTTCTTGCTGTGCATCTGCTCTTCCTCTTGCTTAAAGTCTGCCTGGTCTCTTAAGCCTCTGCCCAGTTTTGCAAAGAGATTTATTGTTAAAATTGTATTATTGGTACGGTACCTAGCACAAAGCCTCTGGGTGGCACCACAACATGAATAATGATAATTATAATGACTCGAGTCAGCCATTAAATCACTTCACCTTCAAATCTTGGCTATGTGTGGAGGCCTTTTTTATTTCTAGAGCTGACTTCTTCCAGATCTAAAATTCATTACTCAGTGCATTTTTCATCTCCACAGACATGCTGGCGCTCAGAGAAAATTGGGCCACAAAAAGAGACTGAAAAAGCTTTAATTAAAAAGCAAATAGCATTTTTCAGCAGAGAGAAGAGGTGGTGAGATCTCCCCCAGGCTTTTCCTACTATAAAAAGATCCTTCTATTTTTGTTTCACTTGCCTTTTGAAATCCACCACCTACCTTGTTTATTCATCCCCAATTGGAGTTTACTGATCCAGATGTAAGAGAGGTATTCAAAATTAGCAGCTGTGCTGTGGCAGCCTTAAGGGGTATATGACTTCCTTCTGCAAAAATAAAATTGCAGGCTCTGCACATTACTTGTGCAGCTACTCAGCCGGGGAGAGGAAGCTCTAATAGTGTCAGTACCTTTTATATTCAATATTTATTTGTCCAATGTATAAAGATGGATTACTTTTGGCAATAAGTAGAGCAGGTATAATGGG
>VZTE01005206.1:140368-221354 GCA_013397775.1 Eulacestoma nigropectus
TTTTTTTTTCAGAACGGACCAGGATGATTGAAGGAGAAAAAGTGAAATGCTGTGGTTATCATTTTACTTCAATTTTCACAGTTTCATTTAGGATGGTGTGAGTTATCAACCTTACTACTGCTATTTTGGGGAGAGGTAGGAAATTCAGCATAGGTATCTTTTAAAATATAAATCACATTATGGTGTTTAGGACATGGTTTAGTGGTGAACCTGGCAGTGTTATGTTTAATAGTTGATCTTAGGGGTCTTTTCCAACCTTCATGATTCTCTGATTCTGTGAAAAAATAATGTATTTATCTGATTCCCAAACTTGGCAGAGTTGGCGGAGTTGTGGTACAACTGTTCTGAGAGCTTTTTCTGCAGTTTACTCTCTTGTATTCAAAATCAGAGCAATGAAAGCCCATTACAATTTATTAGCTATTTGATGACCAATTTGAAACGAGATGTGATCTTTCTTTGTTCTTCATAAGAGCATATCTTGTTCTGTTATATTTAGCTGCAATTGGCATCTTTATTGGCAGTCTGAAGAAAATGAAATGGTGAGGTGGGTCCTGGGAGCTGATTAGACCCTCTTAATTACTGAATGTTTGTACTCCTGGGAGACACTCAACTGTAGCTATGGTGAGGGGGAGCTTTACTCTGCTGCTCCTTTTCATCTTTGCAAAATGCAGCAACTGATGCTGCTGAGCTTTCAGTCCACCCTCCTCCATGTGAATAAAAACCAAGAATTATTTTCCTGAAGCAATTTTCATTTCCATTTGAATGTTGGGCAGTGTATTTCTAAGTGCTTCCTCAGGTGCTGAATGTTTCCCTGTGCTGGAACATGTCATCCATCTATCCCATGGTGTGGTTTTAAGTTCTCAGAGATAAAGTCCTGGTTTTACTTTAGTTGTTAAGAATTTGATTTTTGGGTGAGTGACAAGGATTTCACCTTTAATGCCATATGTTAAGATGGTCTAGCCATCAGGTCATGTAATGAAAGTTTCCTGGATTTAGAGAAAAAGGTACCGTTAGTATTTTTTCTTAATTAAAATTTAAAATTATTACAGTCTTACACTGTTTTCTCTGAAATTATGGTTTATGACACATAAACACACATAAAGGCACATAAACATTGACTCCAAAGTGACTGCAAGCTATAACTTGATTATTCTGAAAACTACACTCCTTTTCAAATAATGATTGGGATTTTGAGAATTTCTTCATTAACAGGCGCAGTTTGGTTGCTGTGGAAAGCTCTGCTCTCTCTGTGAATGTTTAAAATGTCTCTGTGCACAGTCTCTCTTGAGAGAAGATTTGACTTTTTAAATGGGCCTCTTTACAGCTGTTTTGAAATGGAGAATTTGCACTTTCCGACATTTTCCAAGCAGCAGGGACATTACTTACAAATGTCCCTTTTTGAACAGCATGAACTCCAATCAATGAATCAATCAATCTCTTCTACATCAGGGCTTTTCTTCACCCTCGTAACTGAGAACTGGCTTGGTCTTTACGATCAGAATATGCAGTTAGAGAAAACTGCACCTGGAGGTGATTTGACAGCCTATTTTTTAAAAAAAAATTATTTTTCTTTTAGCTCATTGCTTTTGATAATCGAATAATGGAGACCTTCCCCTTTTTATTAGGATGTAGATGTTTGGTATCAATCTTCACAAGCAGTCTCTTCATAGCTGGTTGTTTTGCATTTGTGAGATTATAAACCAATGAGAGCTGGCAAGTGCATTTAACCTCCTGCCACCCATGTATGCATAAAACTTTAAGACTTGTGGTTTAAAATCTTTTAGCAATATAAAAACTCTTGGAGTCATCAATTTTATTATAGACCTTTAGGTGCTTTTTAAGTCTTCTGAGAGACATTACCTTTTTCTCATCTGGTGCACTGGAGTGCCTCTTCCTCTAGTCCTTCAGTACATAATTCTTAGCGGTTCCAATGAAAATTGGGTCTTGTTTGATCTCATATTGAAGATTGCTGATAAAATGAATTCTGATATTGTATGATAAAGAGTACTGAAACAAGTAACTGTTCGAGTTGGAAGCTGTACTCAGAATTGTTGTGGTAATGGATAATATGTACTTCAAAAATGTCTTTGTCTTATCCATGTTATAAGATAGTCAACCTTATTATAAAAATAACCTGGTACTGGTTTTGTTGAATAATAGAGTGATTTATCTGATTAAAAATAAGTTTGCTGTGTTACTAGATGGAGATATTTCTAATTCATCTCTTAAACACTTATTGGAATTCTTTATAGTGGTCTTGGACTCACAAACACGATGTCCACTCGAATCATCAGGTGGAGGCTTTAGGTCTGCCTCTGTTGTTTCTTATTTTCATTTTACTGCCATATAAATTATATTCTCTTAGCTTTCAAAAGTTTTTTTCTTCTTGTAGTTTGGAATGGACCCTTCTACATATACTTTGATTTTTTCTTAGTCCCTTTGCTTCTAGATTTTTAGGCAGTGTCCATCACTTCTGGTACATCAAGCTTCTTGCCTTTTTTTCCTGCCTAACCATTTGCCCCTGTATTTATTTCATCTCTAACCAGGCCCATGCCTACTGTCCTTGTAAAATTCAGATACCCTCAGAAGATCTATTTCCATTATGATGCTGACAAAACTGTAGACAAATTATAACAGTGCATTTTATAGGCATTTATTTATTTTAAAGGCATTTACTAAAAAGGGAAGCGTAATCACAGTGCCTGTTTTATTTATACATGTACCATTTTTTTCTAATTCTCATCTGGTTTTAAATGCCTAAATTTGCATGTTGATTACAAAGAGAAAAAAAAATAAAATAATGGGAATTGGAGCGTTCTCCAAGTAACTGTCTTTTAATTGTCATCTTTCTGAAGTAGTTGCCTACAAATTACCTACAAATTGTTCAAGTGTCTAAACTCAACTGCAACAGTAGGAATCATCCCCAAAATCTCTTTAGAATAGTGCTGGTAGACCTATTAGGCATTAGCAGTAGTACTCTAAGATCTGGGAAATGATACTTTAAAATAATCTTCTGTAATTTAAATATCATTAAAGGAGAAGAGAGGGAAAAGATAAAGTGTCAGCAGAAGTTAATGATGTCTAAGGTATCCATGTTGTTAAATATATGTCACAGGTTTAAAATTTTCTTGGAAGTTGTCATAATGGAAGTACCAAGCAGCAGAATTTTATATCAGTACTTAAAGAAAGTATTTTTTACTTGTTTGGAACAGTGATCTCAGCCTCTCGCAGCTTCAGCTCTTAGACTTGGAGACTCAAAACAGCATTTCTTCCCAGTGATGAATGACCACTTGGATTTTCCTTTCAGTTAAAATTACTTTTGTGTAAAATACTGTAGATTTTAAATTGGGAGAGGAGACTATACAGCCCTTGCTATCTGTTGTATTTCTCCTTTAATATTGCTTAGAAAAATGATCACCTTTACACAGAAACAGATTGTAAACATTAGACAATTTGGTATTGTAAACCACATTTCTACCCTCAAAATATTCTCTAGGGAAAGAAGTGACTGCCTGAAGTTCTCCAGGAGCAGGAAGATATATCGGTGATATCAGAGGCTCAGTAAATTGAATAGTGAAGTGGAAGGATCACACAGCACTGGAGTACTTAAACTAGGAGGAACTGTGAGGTAACTACTCAGTACATCAAAGTCAGACCGTCTTCTGCAGACAGAAGCAGGGACGAGGAGGATGGGGGTTTGTGTAATGTGTCCTTTCAACTTCCCAGTTAAATTGTGTTCCCCTTGGGACACTCCAGCTCACCTTCTGGGAGGTTGGGCCTGCCTTTCAGCAAGTGTTTATCCACCAGCCCACGGGAGCAGCCCTGCATCAGGAGGACACAGATTGATGTCTTCTGGTGGCACAAGTTGTCTTCTAATCCCAGCTGGTGCCTGGTGGCTCAGAAGGAGCGCAAGGAACAGGGACAATGCCACATGATCCTTCCCATAAATACACGGCCAGGATTTACATTCCCAGCTTCTGGGAACAAGCAGGTTCAGGACTTTCTCATCTGCAGCTGCAGTGAATTAATAGATGCTAATGGTGTGATGCTACAGAAGTGAGATTGATGTCTTTGTGAGCTTCTGGACTCATGGTCCCTATAGCATTTGGTGATGATGAAGTCCCACAGCTCATCTGTGCTGTCTGGAATGTATTTTCAAGGGCTTGCTTTACATTTGTCACTTGATAACTTTGTTCGTGTCCCAGTTGTGTCATGTGGAACTGTGGAATAATTACTCCCTCGTCATCTTTATTTTATAATTTGTGATTTTATACATCTGTATCAGATCCTGTTTTACCAGCTATAGAATCAAAATGCTTGGTTTTTTCTAATGTTGAAAGTGCTGTGGGTTTTTTGGGGAGGGTGTTTTTTTTTGTTTTCTGGGTTTTTTTGGTCATACCTTTTGGGGTTTTTTTGTTGCTTTGTTTGTTTGTTTTTCCTGCTCACTGTATTATTGTGAGACAATAATAATTCTTTTGTGTTGTCAGCTGAGCAGTCCCATTTGCTGTGGCTCTCACAGAGCTGTTGGCCATGTAGCTGAGATTGCTTTCCAGAGTGGTGATGAGTAAGAAGCTGTCAGTGCTTGACTTATACTCCAGACCTGTCTGCTTCTCTTTGCATTCCAGCTGCTCTTTCATCATCCCATCTCTCTGGTGTATAATCTGGATGGGTTGACCCTGGCTGGACACCAGGTGCCCACAAAGCCACTTTGTCAATGCCCTTCTGAGCTGGACGGGGAGAGAAAATATAATGAAAGGTTCATGGGGTGAGAAAAGGGCAAGGAGTGATCATTCTGACAGGGACTGACCAGTTACTGTCATGGGCAAAACAAGATGAACTCGGGGAAAAATGTAATTTATTACCAATCAAATCAAAGTAGGATAATGAGAAATAAAAAACTAAGTCTTAAAAGACCTTCCTCCACCCCTCCCTTCTTCTTCTTGGGTTTAACTTCACTCTCAAATCCTTTATCTCCTCCCCCCCAGCAGTGCAGTTGGGGCTCCCATTTTATCTCCCCATCACTTGGGTGCTTTGTGCGAGGCTACAAGCTTTTGCAGTAAATTTTTGATTTTGATTATTCCAAATGATTTTCTGTTGTCAGCAAACTTCATCCCTGTGCCAGTCGATCATTTTCCAGATCATGTGTTAATCTTTCAAATCCACAGGTCCCCTGTGTGTTTCCCTGCTGTGGAGAACTGATGAATGAGCTGTAATTTTAGAAAACTATAGATTTTTTTTCCTGCAATACACAAATATGTCTCTTTTTGAAGCTTTTCAGTGAACTGCATGTAATCAGTATCATGGTCTTTGGTCTTCTGCACATGGCTCTCAGCACCATCAAGTTACAACTGAGTAGGGACTTGAGTAGGTGTTGAAGGAACCTCCCTTCACCTGCTCTGTGCCTTGTTTGGTTTGGAGGGAGGCTCATGGCTGCCTTGGTTGGGAGACATTAAGCCCCTCTTTTGGGATTAGATGGACATTTAAGGATGAATCACCATCAGCCTTGAGGCATTGCTCATAAATGAAAAATGTCTTTTTTTTTTAGGAAAATTTATGAAGCTGTGCAATAATTTTTTGCTGCAGCCATCACTGTATTATGATTCTTTAGACAAAAAGATAGCAAGCAAGTGACTGTTGATCACCTGATAGTCCCCATATTTAAATGCACGTAAATACGATTTCCCTTTGTTGATTTGCTCTATGGCCCTAGTCTGGCCATCAGGATGAAGTAATGTTTACATATTTCAGTTTTATGGTCCTTTTTTTCAAAGGCAGAACTGTCTGATCAGTGCTGCTGTATTTAATAGCTTTTGCTGTATTTTCTTAAATTGTATGATAGTATATGCTTCTGTGGTGTAATAAAACTCTAGACAAAATAATGTATCAAAAGTTTACATTGAAATAGTTTTCAGTAGTATTTCAGTGATAGATTTTAATGGCCTGTGAGCTGTTTACCAGATGCATTGACATACTTAGATTGCAGGGTTTTTTGTTGTTTTTGTTGTTCTGCCTTTTTTTTTTTTTTAAGAGAAAGCCAAATTCTGTCAATCTGAGGAAAGTTGCTACAGAAACGATGGCAGAGAGTTAGAATGAGATGATCTTGAAGGTCCCTTCCAACCCAAACCATTCTGTGATTCTGTAATAAATTAAGGTATTCCTGCAAGTAGATAAGGGATAGCAGTAAATCAGCACATTATTTGTGAGCTAAGATATTTTATTATATGGCAGATACTTAATCATGTGGAGTTAAATTCAAGGAATCTCACACAATATGTGAAGTTTAGCTGGATGCACTGGCTTTCCTTTAATTTGGTACTTTTTGTGCAGATGTAAGTGGAACCCTTTGAGACTCTGCTTGTTAGTGTTAGGGGTTGAATTTATATCTTCTTGGAAGTAGCTAAAAGGAAAAAGAACAAAAAATGAATACACGAAATATTTTGTGCAAAAAAACGTTCAGTATAAATGGTAATTAGACCAAAATCCACCTGGGTTTTGAAGACTGGTACATTTATTAGAGTTTTGGTACAGAGGAAACTACTGTGTGAAAATATATGTATTAAAGTTTATTAAGTTAATATAACTTTGTACCTAAAGCTTGAGAGCTTTCCTGTAATGTGAAATGACATGGAATTTTCTGTGGCTGTACATTAGAATTGTTCATGGAATCTGGCAGGAGTCGCACACTGTGACACTTCTGGCAAATCCCAACTGCTGCTGTTCGTGTTTGCGTTGAGGATGCGTTCTGTGAGCTGCCTCTGTGTACTTGCTACTTTCACTCACACTTAATTTTGGTTTGCTGATGTATTTGGCCACTCATCGCAGTGCTGGAGATTAGGATCTTAAGAGAATGAATAAGCTTGGCAGGGTTTTGGTCTGATGAGCTGTGAAGAAGATTTTTTGGAAGACAGTCTTGAATCAGGGTGGGGTTTGCTCCCCAATTGTTTCCTCCCCTTGTATTAATGCCAGTCAGTCCTTTCTCTTCTGGAAGTTGTGATCGCTCAGCTCTGAAGGGCTTTTGGAAGAAGGGTTTGTGCTGGATTTGAGGGGGAAAAGCTTCAGTAGTATTTCTGAACTCCACTAAGAAAAACTTAAATGGTACACAAAATCATGAAAACTGATTTTAAAGATTGAATAGAGAGGGCAAACGTGGTGTATTTTCTAGACATACTTTAAAATCACAACATGTCTTTATTAAAGAGGTGCAGAGACAAATTAGTGATGACACCTTTCTGACACTGTAACGTTTGTCACTTTGTAATAACAATTGAAAATTTTATATCTTTTAGAGCTATTCATTACACTATGGACTAAGCCTTGTAAACTACTTGTTCTGCTGCAGGTCAGGCAGACGTGTTGCTGTGGATGTGAGTCCTGGTAGAGGTGAAGTTGGCACTTTCCTTCCCAGTCCTATTAGCAGTTATTTTCCAGATATTTTGCTCTCCTGTTTACTCAGTTACCTGTTAGTTGAGTTGGCAGTTCCTGTATCCCAGGGCCCAGTGCAGTTATTATGTGGCTGCAGAATTAATTCTAAAATTGCTTTCAAATGCTTTCAGGACCTTTTTTTTTTTTTTTTCTCTTCTCACCAGTCTTGTTGCAGAGCTGTGGTTAACAAACCTCATTGCAGAACACACTGGGAGTGGTCCTGTACTGAGAACAGCAGCAAGGAGGCAAGGGGGAATGGCTTCCCCTGGGTATACCTATTACCACAAATTGGAATCACAGCTTGGAGTGATTTCCACACTTCTAGGGGAGGTCACTTGTTTCTAGGTACTGCAGGATCATCCCTGCAGTGAACAGTATGGCAGGAAGTCATGTGCTTCTCTAGAAAGTAATTTCCTGAAAACCCTTTGTCCTGCTCCAGATTGTGTGCAAAGTGAAGGAGGAAGGAGGGTAAGACAATAGTGGAGGGGATGCTACTGTCTACTAATTTTATTTTCTTTACCTTCCTTCATAGCACAAAACCCGAATATTGAGTTGTGCAGTAACATTCTGCCACTATTTTCAATATGCATTTGTTTGAAAAGGGTATCCACAGGGCTTTCTCAGTGCAAGGTGTTGGGTTCTTGGGGTGGGAGATCGTGGCTAATCAAAGGGGAGATGATGCCAGACTCTCTTCTCTAAAATCCTGCTAAAAACATCACTGCGATGACTTCATTTGGTTGCATTGCTGTAATGTACAGATAAGTGCTTAAAAACCAAATTAAAATCATAAAAGCCAGCATTTTGAAATCTACAGTTAGCTTGGTGCCTGTGTAAATAAAGAATTGAAAGCCTAAATAAATAAACAGCTTTCAATGAAGCTAAATCCCAGTGGCTTCCATTGACTCAATAATGGTTGTGGCTAAATTCAGCTCCATGCCATTACAGGTGACTTGGACTCCTTAATTCATTAAATTCCAAATCTCAGAGAAGATTCAGCACTTAATAATGTATTTGCAGGGATGGATGAAATTAGTTTGCATTTGCCTGTTATTTTTCTTCCCCTAATAAATTCAGAAATTAGTAACTACGATGTATCCAGAGACCCTCAGGAGAAAATATCCTGAGGAACAGAGGTTTATAGCATGGGGTGTGTTCATTTAATTTCTGGCTTATGGTGTATTCAGCAGTGATTTTCTCAGAATTTTCTGGGACTTCACAGCCAGACTTTAGGTAAAGAGAAGATAGATTTTTGAATTAGAAGTATGTAAAGACTGAAGGGAGGGATTTTTATGAATTTTATCAGGATGACTGTGCATTTAGACATAGATATTAGAGCCAGCGCTTGCAGAAACCTGCTAAATTTGCCAAGAAGCATTAGCAATTAGCGTAGTTAATTTAACAAGAAGCTACGTTAAAATTACTTTGGGGGGGAGGGGGGAAGAGAGAGTGAATTGTAATTAGAAAAAGAAGTCACAGCTGCTGCTTAGAGAATTGGTAGGGAAGTTCTCAGGTCTGGCTGTTGGGAGAGGCTCTGCATTGCGGCTGTGCCTGGTTCATTCATTACATCCTCAGTTTTCTAGGAAAGAGCTCTTTGGGGTTATGTATCACCATTTCCAAGCATTTTTGACTACCCTAATCATATTTAACTTCTGCAGGCTAACACACTAATAAAAAAAAAGTACAGGGTTTTTTTTTTTTCAGTACTTCTCAGAAAGGTGAGACTCTTGAGTGTTTCTTGAGCATTTAATGTTCAACAAACTATGGTAATTTTTTTACTGTTAAGGTTTTGGATCCTGCTGAGTAGAATTTGCTCAAAGAAAAATGCTGCCTTTCCCAGCTTCTATTACCCTGCATGCTGTTACTAAGCAGAGAGGAAAAATCAAGGCATTTATCTTGGCAAATTGATATGAGTTTCAAACTTGAAATATGTGAAAGTTGCTAATGAAGTAGTGAATGTCTTACACATACCATTTTATTTTCCCAGTGAAAAATGAACTACAATTAATTGAACAAATTATTGAATAGGCCTGATGTGAGCTCAGGGAATTTTCAGGTCCTTCTCATATATATTTATTTCAAAAAATAAAATTGGGCATATGGATTATTATGTGTGAAGCAAGCTTGAATCTCAGGTTCACTGTGGCACGAGGCACATGATCAATAGTCTACATTACAAATGTTTTAGTGGGCTGCTCCCATGGTGGTATAGAGGAGATCTAATTTATCCTGTCAAAAATTTTCCTTTCTTGGCTAGTGTAATTAAACATTTCCAGAAAAGGTACCAAACTTACATAGAAAAGCACCCTCTTACCCACGTGTTCTGAATAGAGGGGAAGGATTTCCTGCTGTGTCCTACAGCCAGAGTTGTTAAAATCAGTTTAGCTTCAAGAGAAAGCAAATTTCAACCTTGCTGTTGAGGCAGAAATGAGACCTGGACAAATGATAGTCTGGACTGTCCAGCCAGTGCTGTTTTGACCATCTCGAGGCTGGGTTTCGGTGGTTGGGGCTCTCAGGTTTCCTCTCATGTGCCATTCATCATTCCAACTGAGGCAAATTCAAACCTTGTGCTCCTCCTACGTTATCTGGTGGATGATCCCCACTGTCCTCACTGGGTACTACCTAGTGTGTGAGTGCACCTGAGGTGTAATAGCAGGTATTTGTGCCAGGGCAGACCAAGGGTTGGATATACACCAGGTCAGCCGTGCTATCAATTGGTATTTTTTGAAGAGGTGCTGGCAAAAGCTTTGCAGGATAGTTTAGGGCACAGATTTTGATAATATTTAAATAGATGGGGCCCAGTCACCAAAGGAATGGGACCTTCTGTTTGTGCCCAGTCAGTTTATATGTGGCGTCACTGAGGAACTCTCTTGTAGATCTGCAGAGACAGTACCTGTGAACAGCTCTGGGTACTGTATTTATATTTTTAGTACATGAATGAGGAGTCTCATGTCTCTGTGGCTCTTGTGAAATCCATACATAGGTAGTGAAGCTAGCTTGGTGTCTTCTAATCACCATGGATCTTATTGCTTATTTCTCAGGTTGCATTCAAGAAAGGTTAAAAGATAATATATTTACTCTTTTTTAAAAAGATTGGCTTTTTATTTTAACATAACATTTATTTGACCTTTTAATGCAGTTGATACGCCCTGAAAAGGTCTGTATGTACAAGCAGTTCTATTTAAGGATTATTAGAAATGACATTAATAGCAAGCCTAGTAGCTTCTGCTTCCCATTCTCCTCTAAAAATCATGGTCCTTTGTTTTTGCTGACATAATTACCTCCATATGAGCCAGTTCTAACAAGGCAGAATTAAGAGTTCACATTATAAATGAGCAGCAGGAACAGATGGACTGAGAAAATAGTGAAGTTCCATGCAAATATCAATAAAGGTGATTAGGAAAGCAATAAAAGCATTTGGCTCATGTGTTTCTTTGTATTAATAAAGACTGCCTAACTGGGAAAGGCGTGAGGCCAGTTGGAGGTCTGGAATGTGAGATGTTCTGCTTCTGCACATTGCAAAGCCAAGTTTTGGGTTGTGAGAAGATGTCACTGCCCTGAGTGGTGTCACACTGCCAGGCCTAATACTAAAATTCATCATTTTTTGTTTAACTTAAGGGCTGAAAGCACCACATTTCATCCAGTGAATCAGATACTGAGCTGAGGAGCTTAACTTTGATTAAAACACTGCTGTGACTGGGTAAAATGGGATTGGAGCCCTTTTTGCCTGGGTTTCATTTTTCTGGTTTGTGAACCTCCACCTGCAGCTGCCCTGGCTAAGAGCCTTCCTCCCGTGCCTCTCTCCTTACTCTTCCTGGTGGTATCAGTCTTCTGCAGTGCTTTGCTTTGGCTGTTCCGTGGTGATGCTGGTGCACTCTTGCATTTCTCTGCACCATATGGCTCTGTGCTCATTAGACCTGTTTGTCCTGCAACCACCAAGAGCCAGAGAGGAGAGCAGCAGAGCCTCGGGCAGCACAGGAGATGGGAGCAGCTGGAATGTCCGTTTCAGATGTGTAGCACATGTCTGCATGTTCCTCTGCAGGATTCTTTTTTGGGAGAAATTTCATTGTGCATTATGTAGCATTTGCATGTTCCCTCACAGGTCTCTGGACTCATGGGAATATCAGCACACACTTTTGGATGTTGTTTGCTGGCTTATGTGGAATTGCTGCCCATGGAGTTGATGTGCACGTGCACTGGGGGTTGAATTTCTGGACACTCAAATCGAGTCAGTAGCTCAGACTGGCCTCTCAGCTATCTGGAAAAATACCTCAGAATTTGTCTGAACATCATTTCCTAGCAGAGATATCTGGAAAAACCTCATCATCCCTTATCTAAATCAGAGGGTTAAGGCTGCCTCCCCCTTTTCCTCACATGCTCAGAGCTGCTAAGAGTCACAGCAATGTCGACATGTATTTTTTGTGCAGGTTACTAAGGGTATGTGTAAAGTACTATATTTACCCTGAAAACAAAAGTAATTTCCCAGTCAGATAAAGCACTGTATGAAAAAGCATTCAATCACTCTTTTTCACCTTACTTCTTATTTACTAATGAATAAACTCTTGGAAGAAAGTAACTCTTCACTTTAAATTCAGTTGTAAATGTAGGAAATGCTCATTGCTCTAAGTGAGTCCTTAGGCAGAGTAAAGTGGTACACAGAGATCTTTGATGTCAACAGGCTTTTTACTGAACGTTTTAGGTTTGCCTTCCTGGAAGAAGTCTCTTATGACCGTCCCTGACTGGTGTATGTATTTCTAGCTCTAAATGTGGGGACTTGTGATGAATTCAGAGAGGCCTTTGAAAAATAATACTGGGGTGCATTTGCATCTCTGGTTATATTTGAGTCACTTTGAAATACTGTACATTTAGTTATTTTTTCTTTCACTTAATAACATTTTTTCTCCTCAGTATTAACAATTGATGTTCCACCTCGGCTGTAGCCTGGCTTTCCTTAGTTTTGCTGTAACCATGAGGATTTCTAGCCAGAGCCCACTCTCCTTTATGCAGGCTGCTCTGGGAGGACAGGAGAACTTTCTCAGCTGGAACCAAAGCCTCATGCATTTCACTTAGCTTTTGATTGATTCTGTTGCCTCTCGCTGTTGGTACTGTATTGAAATAGTATTTTTATTGTTGTAAGCTCCTATGTGCTGTGGTGGTTGGCAATCTAGAAATGTGTTAAATAATATTGATTTTTTTTTTCCCCCACTTGACAAGCATCTCATTCCACTCTGTCTCTAATACTATTTTAAGTATCATTTACTGGTTTTATTTTCTTTCTTATTTATGACTGAGCATCTCGCAGAGCAAGGGCCTACCACAGTGCCTGAAGAGAAGTTCTGAGAGAGAGGGCACTTATAAGAATATGCCTTCCAATTCTGCTAACTGCCTTTATATACCAAGATGAATTTACATATTATATTCCTATGACATCATTCAGTAGTTGGTGTGTGTTGGTGGTGTGTGAAAAATAAAAATTACTTTGCTTTTCACTGCAGTGCATATAGCCTGTCAGGTAGTCACCCTAAATGACAAATACACTTCCAGAAAACATCCAGGTGATAAAGCTGTGGTTCCTCAAAGTGATTTTCATTGCAGCTATTAAGGGAGCACAATGGCCTTTTCAGCCATGGTGATTGTCTCTTTCTGTTGAGACTTGTCTTGAAGTGATAACGGGAGGTCAGTTTTAAATCAAAAAGAGGTTAATATGGTGGTTTATTGTCGCCATTTATTTATTCCGCTTTTGCTCTGTACAGATTTGCAAAGCTCTGCGTTATTTCTGACCATGTTTCTGAACATGTGAAATGTTTCTTTGATAAAGAGTGCTTCTATCCCAAATTTCACACAACTGTTGAAGCATTTCATGTTGGAGCTTCAGACCTCAAGTCAGGCTATTATGGTGTCTTCTCTAAACCTCTGTGGGTGTGAGGGGAATGGGGTGAATGTTTTTCCTGAAAACATTTCTTTAATTTAAAATTCTGAACAAAAATTTTCAGGCTAGATTACCTAAGTGTGGTAAAATACTAGCAATTCTTTTTCCATTTGAAAAGCTTGTATCTTCCTGTATGGGAAGGATGGGGCAGCCACAACTTCTCTGGGCCAACGATGCCAAAGCCTCATCATCCTCACAGTAAATAATTTCTTCTTAATACCTTATCTAACCCTGCCCTCTTCCAGTTTGAGGCCATTTCCCCTTGTCCTGTCTGGAGACTCCAGGCGCTTGTCCCAAGTTCCTCTCCAGCTCTCCTGGAGCCCCTTTAGGCACTGGAAGGGGCTCTGAGGTCTCCCTGGAGCCTTCTCCAGGTGAACACCTCCAGCTCTCCCAGCCTGTCTCCAAAAGAAAGGTGCTCAGCCCTATTATCATTTTTGTGAGTGAGTTTTTTTTCCCCATAAGTTGTCATTAGCTGAAGTGTTAAAAATTCATCTCAGTCTTCTGAGTAATAAATCAGGCATTTGAAATGAAATATCTCTTCTCAGTAGACACCACACTTCATCTGAGTCCTGATATTATCTGTGTTTGAATGTGGAGGCAATCGCTCAGACAAGTTTGTAGCATCACATCTGTGTAAGTTACATCGACACCATAATGTGAATATCACTCCATTTTCTGATGTAAACAGAGCCTTTTTCTCAGCTCTGTTATGCAGCTCATTTCCAATTTTAACCAAGGCATGTTGGGGGAGTTAAATTTTGGAGATAATGTTCGTGCAGAGTGTTATTTTTGTCTGAAGCTACAGTTGTATGCACGGCAATTTACACATGAATGTAAGACATGAATCCTAATTAACTTCTAGTCCAAACTGAACACAATGGAGGGTGCAGCACCGGGGCAGTGAGCGAGGGGGAGAGGCAAAGCATATGGTGGCATTATGATAATAAAATGCTATGACAAAGGTCTGCTTCCAGTATACGTTTGAGTTTCACTGACCCGTGTTTCTAAACCAGACCTGCCCCTTGGAACTGTCAATAACAACCAGTGTCTCAATGAATCTTTGCCTTAGAATCTGTCTGATTACCTAATTCTCCTCAGTCAATTGATTCCTGACCTGACTTCCATTCTTGTTTCAAATGGTTTTCTTGATAGCTCAGCTAACTACAGTTGCCAGCAATTGATACTTATTAGACATTTTTTTAAACATAGCCCAGCATTTTCCCACCATCTGGTTTTAAACTGCCCATTTGTGGGGATTCTTTGCATAAATATTTTGTGGTTCATTTGATTCTCTGCATAATTAATTAATTGCTTCTCAGTTAGTTTTCTGCATAACTAATCTACTGCCACATAATTAACAAACTCTTTAATTCCTTATTAATTATTTGCTGTTCTTTTGAATATATGAATCAATTGACTTTAAATTTGCCGCTGTGGTGATTTGACATCTAGTTAATTGGTTTGATGAATCAATTAAGTAGCTGCCTAATCTCTGCTTAAAAGTATAACCCCATGACTGCCTTGGAAATGTTCTAGCACCCTTCCCTGCTCTCTTCTCATTCAGTGCTATCATTTCATCCACATCTGGATGCTCAAATTATTGTCCAGACACATGGACCTTTTTAGTTTATATGTATCCCTCTGATAAAGCCATCTCTATAGCCCGAGTGATGCTCCTTATGTTGGATCTTCCTCCAAAGATGATTTTTTTCCATGTTATACACTGCTCATGCACTGGAACCTCTGGAGAGATTTGACTCTGCTTGGTTATGCCAAAAAGGGGAGAATCGGGGAAAAAGAAGTTAAGATATTGAGTTACGAAGACCCATGAAATAAATGTGATACAAGAACAGACTTTGAGGATTTTTGTTGCACATGGGTTGAGGATGTTTACGATTCAGTATAACTGCTGAAGAAATTTTTGGTAAATTGATGCGGCTGATGAAGTTCCTGAAACTTCATATTTATGTATAGTTCTTTCACTAGACTTCGTTGAGGCTGTTTTTCTCTGGTTCTTTATAGTAGAAAGGAACCTTTCCCTTCACACTTTGCTTTATTTATGTGCTAATCTTGGACTTAAGATTTCACATCTGGTTGCTGTAGAAACTGCTGTTCTCTTTGAGAGCAGGACTTTTAAAAGAGGTGTTGCCTGAACAAGTAGTTTGATGTTATACATCATGAGTAAGCCAACAAAAAAACATATCTGACATGATGAAAACTCCTTCAAAATGGAATGTTTTATTTAAGTTTTCCACAAGGTGTCAGCTGCTCTTTGAAGGTATTAAACTGTGGCTTCTTATGCAAGTGGAAGAGTGGGAAGTGAAATGTTTTTATCAGATATGAAATGTGAAATGCAGGGGGTATGTTCATGAGCATTACATTTAACAGCAAGAGAATAACCAGGTGAGAATCCAAATAGGTTGGACTCCTTCTTGTGTTTGATGGGCACTGTCCAAATTCATTGCCCGATGTTGATCAGTCTACAGACTTAATAGTGGGAGAAGTTGCCAGAAATAAAATACTTCTGAAGCACATGAAAATGCCTTAAAACTTACCAAAGAACAGTCAAATACATGCGATAGGTTATGCTGTTATAATTTGTGTGTAGAAATTTGCAGTATGCATGATATGTATGTTATAATATGTTTTAAAGGGATTTTTTTAGCATGTTCAGATGCCTGCTGAATATTAGTAAAAGGTTGGAGGTGGTAGAGCAGTTCCCAGGAGGTTTTGTCCTGGTGCTCCTCCTCCTTGTGCACATCATCAGCTTTGGCAGCTCCATCTCTGTTCCATGGGGCTGGAAACACTGACTGCACATGGTCAAAACCTACCTGCAGTTGACTAAATTTAGATGTCTTGCTCTTGAGCTGAATCCTACCCCCAGGCAGGATTTTAATTAAGCACTTTGGTAGGAAGGCACCAGCTGGTCCAGTCACCTTTAGCAGTGGTCTCCATGCCCAAACATGTAGGACTGCTTGAAAACACTGGAAAATATGCAAAGTTGTTAATATTTCAAGGGAGTGGATGCAAGAGTCTGCTAATCTTTTTTTATCTCCAATTTCTCTGAAACTGATTATTGTCAAAAGACGCTTGGCAATGTGCACAACCTATGAGCCTGTGTTTTTGCTGGAAGTGTAGAGGTGAAGAATTTAGAGTAATTTGCCTTTCTTTATTTACTTTAGGCAATTTGACTTGAGGCCTTTTCAGGGCTGTTTTGCAACATATTGAGTCAAATTCATAAGGAATCTGAAACAAATGGATTCCCTGCACATGTAGTGAATAACAATGAAAAACTACAGTCAAGGTTGTTGATATTCCATATTCTGATGCTGTGTTAGTGTGTGATACAGTGAGTGTGCTGCCAAGAGTGGATCATCTCTTAGCCCTGTGTGTGTCATATGAATATAAAAAGTTACCTAACTCGGTGGACCCAAGCCTTAATAATACTCATATTGGAGATCTGCCTTTGCAGAAAAAATAAAAACAATGACTTTGAGAAGAGGTGCAATCTGAATGAAAAATGAGCTTTAAAAAAATAAACAACTAGAATTGCAGGAGAGATGTAATGTAAGAGAAATATGTAAGGAAGTGGTATAGGTGGAAGTAATTAAAATTTTTATCATCTCTACGTATATACACACATTTACACTTATCGTCAGCATTTCTTACTAGTGAGAAAAAATATGTCAACAGCTCAGTGGTCTACAGGTATTATTAGAGAAGGTGGAATAGCTGAGCCTGCAGGAGCATAGATCCCATTCAGGTCTGTCTCATTGCAGTTTTATGACAGTATAAATTCACTGATTCAGTGAAATTTAGCCCACACCTTGATTTCTGTGTCTAACTAAAGCTGTGCAAGCAGAAGACTGAAAATTTCTCAGTTTCCTCTTTATTTACTGCTGATAGGGTGGTACAGAAGCTAACATGGTTATTCTTTTTAATACTTTATTTTTTTTATAACCAGAACTTCTTCCTTGTCTTCCTGTATGTTTAGTAGCTCATTCTCACATTTAAGGTTACTTTCATAATAGTGTATTTGATTTGAATTTAAGTATTCCTTAGTCTTATTTTTTAAATGTAGAAGAAAAAATATAAAAACCCTGTAATTACTGACTTGTTTAAAGATCTATCACAATTTTGAGATGTTACTATTGATACCATCAGCACAGTTGAGAAACAGCACTTCAAATAAAAACATCTAAAACAATGGCTTCTCATGTACACAAACATGTTGAATACTGACCGATTTCTTTTTTCCCCCTGTGTTTACCTTTCTATCTTCCTACTAGAAGCAAAAGTTTGTGAAAATAGGTAAAATGTAAAACATGCATCTGTCTGTAGGCAGGATTTGGTGTTTTTATGTGTGATTGGGTGGTTGCAATTGACAAAAAGGATGGAGGCAGAATACCAGAAAACACTGATTTATCAAGGGCCTGTGTTGCACCTCAGCTTCAGTGGTCTGGTTTTTTATTATTATATGTACTTTTTAACATCTGAAAGCAGTAAGAGAGGATGCAGTGTTTATAATGGAAGTATATCAGCCTTAGAATTAGATTGGCATTGTTTTAGCAAAACTTTGGAGAAGGAAGTGCTAGGTGAAAATTGGCTTTCTTTGCTGCTTGCTCCTCAATTAAGAATTTATTTAGAATTTCAGTTTATTTGAAAATATGGTATTGGAGAAGCTCAATGTTTAGCAACCTAATACTTTAATTACCCAGTATTAAGTTTTGCTTAATTATAGAACAACACATAGAACTGTTTGACATGTGAATAAAACATTACCAGAAGCTTACTATTAAATCTAAAACTCCAAAGAAAAAAGCAGGTGCTGAGACATTTAATAATGCTCAGACATTTTAAAAAACTGTCTTGAAAGACAATGGAGAGTTTTAATGGAATATTTAGAAACAATTTAGCTGTTATTATTCAACTTAGGCAAGAAGCTGAACAGCAAATTATTATTTATATCTGGGTACATGCTGCAATACTTTCAGAGAAAATAACAAAAGTCTCTCTTTGAATTTGTGTTAAAGTAGCCCAGTGTTGTCTTACAGTTTTCCAGAGATTAGGGTGTTGCCCGTACAGGCAACCCAACAACATCTTTTGCCCTGCTGCACTTGAGCATTCAAATGAGGTAAAACTAAAAAATAGAAGTCTATATTGAAACACTGGGCTTAATCTTAAAGGGTTTCTTTTGCCCAACTCTTATGTAGAGCATCGATTACCAAAATAAACACCTGTCTTTTCACTGTGCTTAGAGATTACCTATTCCTCATAATAGGAATATGAATAATAGAAATATGAATAATAGGAATTTGAATAATAGGAATATGTGTTTGGGAGAGGAGGTAATTGATTTTCAAACCTGTGGAGTAAACCAAAAAGTGCCCAGAGGAGCTGTGGCTGCCCCATCCCTGGAGGTGTTGAAGGCCAGGGCTGACTGGGCTGGAAGCAGCCTGGGATGGAGGAAGGTGTCCCTGCCCATGGCAGGGGGTTGGAACAAGAAGGTCTTGAAGGTCCCTTCCAACCCAAACTGTTTTATCATTCTGTGAAAAATACTGGAGCTCTCTCTTAATCAGAATGTTTTGGTAGGCTCGTGGTTTGAACATTCCAAAGGACAGCAGTTCTTCTATATAACATGGGAGGTTGGAGTAGACTTCTCCCAGGTCACTTCTATAGGAGATGTAATATTGTGTGTGATTAAAAAGATTCCTGAGTTACACTTGGTTCTGACTTGAGCTTCAAGAAATGGAGAAATCTGTTTCCATGTAATTCTCCTTTCCCACTGTCAGGTGGGAGCTGCAGAAACCAGAATGAAATTGGTCCTTTAAGGCCCTGTCAACCCTAACTCTGAGTTCCTTCATTTTCTTCAGATTCTTTAAAACCAAGAGGCTCCAGAAGGACACACAGCAGTGCTGGGTAAATGAATCTTCACATCAGTGGTGTTCTGAGAACTTTGCTTGCATTGCTTGAGAAGAGGAAATACAGCACAAAGCAAAACTTTCCACCAGAGTGAGCAGCCCTCGAGTTCTGCTCCTTTACTCTTTGGCAGTGACTACCTCAGCCACAGAGTGGGAGCTGTGCTTGCCTGTGTTAGACCTCATCACTATATCCCTCTCTTCTGTCCTCATTCTTTCCTAGAAATAACAGATTTCACCAGGAAAAGTGTCTGTCAAGGAATTAAGGAAAAGGTGAGGGAAATGACATAGGACACAAGGCCTCAGGGAGGATTTTTTTTAACAGGGGAAATAAAAAAAGGTCATTTAGGAAAGAGGAAGAACATGGGGATTTAAGAGTTGTTTTCACAACTTGACCATGTGTTGTATAATAACTTTCAGAAATAGATTTGCTTCTTAAATAGTCAAACTATTCAAAGCATGCTGCTAAATTTTAAATTCCCCTTGTTGGTGACATCTGTCCCTCTGATTATTGTCCTATTAGGTGAAAAACTGGAATTTGAGCCCTCAGTGGATGGATGCAGCTAAGTATCGGTAGCTTTTCCCCCTGTCTGAGGCACCATCTCACTTCAGCTGAGTCCTGATCTGCCAGATGCTGTCTTTGATCTGAACTGCTCCATCCTTAAATCCTTGAGTGTAACACCCTGGCCCAAAGTCAGTGGGTGCTATCTTGTTTCTGAGATTGCTGCATGCAGAAAAGGACATAGGTTTTACTTTTATGCACATAAATAATATTTGGCAGAACTATCAGCCTGAAAGTTGTTGGGTTTGACATTGTCCAGTAGGATGACCAGATTGATTCTTTCCTCTTTTTCAGGATTTTAGGTCTTTTCATGAGACTTCTTCCATCCTTGAGCCACTTCTTGAACTGTGATGATTTTAAATGGAAAAGGCACAGCAAAACTGCTGCTTTTCCAGTTTGCTTATAAATATTCATCTGCCTTTTGTAGCTGTTATGTACAGGAGGACTATACTAAAGTACAAGGATTTAATGCTGTTAAGAGCTGTTCCTTTGCTTTGACTCATTTTACTACCAATTTCCAATTATTTTTTACTCTCCTTCCAACAGATATCCTCTTTTTGGTCCCCAAAATATCTTCTAAGCTTCAGTTGCCCAGTAGGTATTTTCTTCGTAGACAAGTTGACACTGCTGGTTGCTCTCCTGCTTGGTTTTGCCTTTTAGTAAAGCCTGTTTCAGTAACTTTGACTTTTCTCGGTGTTTTCTTCTATAACTGTGTTCCAGCAGAGTTGCAGAACATGAATGTCTTCATTTTAAGCTGTTAATTAGCAGTGGAAGCAGGAATGCTTTACAAATTTAACATCTAATTTTTAAATGGTGAAGTTATGTTTCAAGTTCAGCAGAAAATAGAAAAAGGAGCAATAGAAATTTTTCATTTTTACCTTTCCTTCAGAAACCACATGCTGAGGTACAGGAGAGTATCTAAGGATAAATGGGAGAACAGGAAAACAAAGAACTCCTAAGCCTCATCAAGTTGGAATTTAACAACCTGAGAGATTTTCCAAAGATTGTGTTTTAAAAGTACCTTCAAATACTGGCTTAAGCTTTGCTGAGAGCAAGCACAGCCACATCTCTGGCAGCTTGCATTTGAATGACAAATGACAATACGGAAGATCTTGAAGCATTTAATAGTCTTAGTTGTGTTTGCATGTTAACACTTATTTTTTTATTTCCTAAAAGTCAGTGAGTTGTTATTTGCATTTCCCTCAGCATGAGTAGGACCATATTTAACGTTGCAAAAAAAAATTATTATTTTTTTTTTTTTACTAGGCTTGTAGGGGGAGGCTCCAACTGATTTGGAGGTGCTGGGGTGACCAAGTCCCTCGTAAAGCTCCAAGCTCCTGGCAGGTGATAGCAGGAGTGGTGCCAGCTCCCATCTGAGTCTCGAGCCTGAACTCTCCCTGCAGCCTGTGAGCCCAGCCTGGTGCAGCAGCCTGGTGGAAGGATTTGCTTCCAGCTCTGGTGCTGACCCCCCTGATTGTCCCTTAGCTGGAGTTGTCAAGCTGTGTAATGTTTGAAGATGACTGTTGTAATTAAGGCTGCTGTTATTATTATATTTAGCTGATACTTTGTCTTGATAGGAAGGACCTGAGCTGAACCATCACACATTCTTAATTTCCTCATTTTTCATGTCTGCTTTTTCACCCCATATAGCAGACTTTGTGGCTTTTATATGCCCATTTAACATCACTAGGTTTGATAACACACAACAAGCCAGAAGGAAAAGGATGGTGATAAAAATCCCTCCAGAGCTGTGAGCCGGGGGACATTCACAAAATCCCATTGCTTTTGGTAGGCAAATAATGAAGAGATTCTATATACCAGCCTTTTCTACAACAGCTTCTACTTTTGATTTCAAATTTTGTCAAATACTAACTTTTTTTTTTTAAAATCAATTTCAAATTCTGATGGCTTAAAAAAAAAAATGTTCAACTTGTTCATGTTTGTGTTTCAGCATGTTCATGTTTTTCCTTCTGCGCTTCTCCTGCTTGCAGTGTAGTACATTGGAACTGTGTTTGTATTCAAAACTTGATTTTCCTGCAATTTCATAAAGCTAAATAAAAGGACAGTTTTAATAAGCGGGGTACATTGTCATTACATTGTAAGTAGTGCTTTAAGCAGGTTTTTTCCATATCAATATGAAAACAGTGTTCTGGGCTTAATGTGCTCATGGCAACAAGTTACGGTGAAAGCACCCAAAAAGGAGAGACTTAGGAGCTGCTCTTTTATTAGGTGATGCAGTTTTATTTCTCTCTCTCTGCTTCTTTTCGCTTGTGGCCATTTGCTGTTCTGGACAGTTTTGAGAGCTGCCTCTTGTAACAAAACAAAACAAAAAAAACCAAAAAAAAAACAAAAAAAAAAAAACCAAAGGAAAACCACCCAATTTTTTTGTTAGTCCTATATTTTAAAATCTCACATCCTTTGTAAGTTGAAGTGGTCTTATTTTCACCAGGATATGAAGATTTTGCACATCAGGGGGCTGTCAGTTACCTGTTGGGTGAGAAACAAAAAAGCCCTTCCTTTACAATGGGATGTTGTATTTCCAAACTGTGTCTTCTCAATGCTGGAGAAAAAACAGTTCTGGTGGATCACTCAGAGCTCTTTCAGTGGTACAAGAGGCCACATTCAGACAGCACCTGTGGTTTGGAGATGGAAAAGGAGTTCTTGTCTGTGCTCTTGCTGGTGCTGTGATTGAATCATTCTAGGAGAGAGAGAGGTGAATTGGCCCATGGTATGACACCACTGTGGCAAGAACAGTCTGAACAAGAATAAGATTAAAGCTGCCTGTGGGGCTCAGACAAGTTGAGAGAGTTGGGAATGCCCAGCTTGGGGATGAGAAGGCTCTGGGAAGACCTTAGAGCCTCTTCCAGTGCCTACAGGGGCTCCAAGAGAGCTGGAGAGGGACTTGGGACAAGTGTGTGAAGTGATAGGACAGGGGGGAATGGCTTTAAATGACAGAGGGGAGATTTAGATTGGATATTGGGAAGAAATTCTTCCCTGTGAGGGTGGTGAGGCCCTGGCACAGGCTGCCCAGAGAAGCTGTGGCTGCCCCATCCTTGGAAGTGTTCAAGGTCAGGCTGGATGGGGTTCTGAGCAACCTGGGATAGTGGAAGGTGTCCCTGCCCATGGCAGGGGGTGGAACTCAATGATCTTTAAGGTCACTTCCAATCCAAACCACTCTCTGATTGTATTATATATGTCTAATATTGGATTCCTGTCACTTTTTGGATAGTGGCATTGACCTGAAGTATGAAATGAGACAGTGGCAGCCCAGTGTTGACCAGGAAGTTTCATAAGACCCCAAGTAAGTGCCTTGCTCTGCTGGCTGGAGGAGCAGGTGTTTTTCCATGGGAATCAAGCTCCCTGCCTCTGTGGAACTCTCTTTGCCCATACAAATCCTATAAATATATCCTGAAGAGGCAGTTTAACAATCTGAATGTGCATCTTGTATCCTATCTACTAAAAATCAGATGTAAAGATTTAAATTCCTGTATTTTTGATACTTCACTACTAAATAGCATTTTTGTCTTCAAAATGTTTTTGAGACTCTGTGTAGCTCATGCGCGCAGTTTTTGGGATGCAGCTGCTGGGAAAGTATTAAGCCAAAACTGAAAAAGTACACAGAATTTTCACCAACATGAGGACTGAAAAACTGTCCCCTTATTACTCTGTTTTCCATAAGGAAGAGAGGGAACAAGATTAACTTTCATGTGAAAGGCTGGATATTTTTGGTACGTATAAACTACAGTTCCTTTGAGAGCTATGTGATTGCCCAAACAGTAAAGAAAGATGGAAATTTTGTTTAACTCTCAGCAGGTGGGTGTGCAGTGCCCAAAAAAGTAAGTCACCTTGAAATCACCGAGTTAAGCAAGAACAGTCACCACACTGCTGTCACGGGCTGTACTCTCAGAAATGGGGAACAAGATGATAGCTCTTCTTGGTTCAAAGCTGAGCCACAAACTCCAAATATCTCAAGCACTTTCGATGAATCTGTGTATCTTTTATGTGCAAGGTAGTTAAGGATGCTTGATGTTCATAACAGCCTTCAGTATTCAGCTCCTGAACTAGAAAGAGGTTATAACAGAAATGCCACAAAACTCAGGTTCTTGTCCAAAAAATTGAAGCGGACAGCATGAGGAAAAAGAGTGAAACAGGTTGAGTTTATAATGTGGATTACTAATGTTTGCTTGGTCCTAGTCTGGAGAGACAAGAGCCTTTGATTCCATGGTCAAGGTTGGTCTGAGCATGACTTTAAGATTCAGAGGATTCTCCAAATTTTGGAATCATACAGGAATTCCTCATAGGTGACTGTCTAAATTTGCAGAGCAATAAAAGACTAAATAACACTGCTGAAGAGGCCAGCAATTTTTTTCTACTTCTTCTCCTAAAACATGGAACTGTTCCCATATTAATGTCTTTCAGAACTTGAAGATTTTTTTTTCCTTTTGTGTGTGTAGAGTGTGAATCAAGGGTTTTTCTTGTAGCTGCTGTGGGGTGCACCTACTCCAGCTATCAGCTGCTGTATGGAGTGAAGAAAAAGTGGTGTTTATACATGCTCACTGTTAATGATAAAAATAATCAAAGGAGGATCAGATAATTGAACAAGGAAAAAAATGATGAAGTTCTGTGTCCGTTCCTTAAGGATGGTTCTAAGCTATATGGAAGGTCTGGCAAGATAAGCTTTGATATCTTTGCTGGTTCCTCAGGGCTTCATCCTTTGCTCAGTATATATGGGATAAATATATATAGTAGATAGCAGGAAAAGGCTGATTTTGGTCCTTGCAATAGCAGGGAAATAGTTCTATGTCTTACCTAAAACTAGAAATTGAAATTGCTATTTCTTGTTTTCTGGATTTAACTTTCTTAATGGTATCTCTTTGCTGTTCAAAACTTCTTCCTTTTCAGTAAAATATGTGGGTCCTCCCAGGAGTGGCAATGCAGGAAAAAGTCCTTCCACTGATGGTGCAGGGCATTTCTGGAAATTGTGCCCTGGAGAGGCTGTTCCTCTTCCTGGACAAACAGGGAGGCTCAACTCCTGGCATGGATCCTCAAGTGCATAATCATTCACATGTAATGATTTCACTTGAGGATGTATTTTATCTAACAAACTCAAACTGAAATGGATTTTATCCCATCATTAAAACTTAAAAGACCAAAAAGTCTCAAAGCCAGCCAACCAGCCTTCAGAGAGAAGTTAACTGTGCTCATTTTACAGCAAGCAGCAAGTTCCCCAGCGTTGAAATTTGCTTGCCTGAGGTCAAAGTGAATTGACAACAGATCCCAGACCAAGACCTAGAAACAGGGTTTCAAGGCTCTAATTACAAGCTGGAAAGGGAATAGTTGTCTTAAGCTGTTTTATTGCATTGCATCGTTGACCTGAACATAGTCAAGGAAAATCAATATTTTCCATAGACTTCTGGAGTTGGCCTTGTGGGTGGATGAGGACAGGCTGCTTTATTTAATGAAGCTGATAGCGGGAAGTAAATGCTGTCACAGAGTTTGTCACCACATATTGGAGGGAAAGCAATGATTTCTAAAGAGGCTGCTATTTGCACATTTATTGATCTTTTGGTGGAGCCGTGGCTACCGGTCCTTTTGTAATGCCAGATTATTTTATCAGTGACACATCATGTGTTTCCTCCTCAGTCCATTTATATTCTCCTTAGGCACTGGCAGAGCATGGCAAAGCAGCCTGAATTTTCTGGCAGAAGGTGGCATTTTCTTTCAGAGTTGGAGCATTCACCCTCTATTTTTGCCATGCTAAAAATTTCTAATAATTAGAATTTCTATAAAAATAATTAAGAGCTGATGTAAGTCTGCTTATAAAGAGCCAGTGGGTTCTGACTGCAGGCCTCTAAGGTTGTTACTTTATATGCTGTGTCTTTCCAACATAAAAATAGGAGAGTCTCAATCTACTGTTCAGTGAAGCAAACACTTCTCAGGCACTCAGAGGATCCCAGTAAGTCACAAAAGGCTAAATAAGTGAATATACATCATTGTTCTTGACAGCCATAAAAGACAATATATGACGAGTTTTGGCTCATGAATTTAAACACCAGTGGAATTAAGAAAGCCTCTTAGACTGCTACCAGAATGATGATTGCCAGTTGCAAATGACAGGGCTTTTTAGATCTGCTTGCTGTGCGATGCGAAGTCACTTAGAGAAAGATTTACTTGACTGTGTATTTTAATATTGTTAAACAGCTGCATGTACGGTATAATGAGTCCCTAACCTTGTTTGATCAAAGTGAATCAAGCAAACTTGTTAAAGTCCTTAAAGTCTCATAATTTAGGAAGTTTAAAAGTTATATTAAAAATAGAGTCTAATTGAGGTACATATTGCCATTTCTGTTTCTTCATGCTCCACAAAGCCAATTAATTCTCTGAGCAAACCAAATGTGTGACAAGGAGGAATTGAGCACAGCTCAAGGGTACTCATATCTTTGAATGTTTATTTTTGGATGGGATGCAAGAAAGAAACTTTTGAGCCTGTGAAATTCCAGAAGTGTCTAGGTGGCACCGAATGCCATCAATGTCGGAGCTTGGGGAGATGGATGGGATGGGGTCACTGTGTCAGTTGGGCATCTGAGATGTTGAGTGAGCTGGTGAAGGTCATTTGGTGGTGTGAGTTGGCCATGCAGATGTTGATATTTGTTAGATCATCTATTGCAGAAAAACCAGTTTTTCATCTGGAGTGGGCAAGCACAGATTTCATGTGTGACATCTCTTTTAGGGGGCTTGGAGAGATGCAAATCTTCCTTTCTTTGAGTGTTTCCAGCTGTCACTGCACCACTAGAGGGAAAAGGAGGCTGGTTTAGGGAAATCCTGATCCAGATGGTTGGTGGAATTTTATAGCCCAGATTAGAGTGGTGCAAAAGGTTGCATTATCAGCAAGAACTTGCTGCCTTAGAGACAAGTTTTAGCTTATCTTTAATATTAATAACTTCCAGATACTTAGATCAGTCCTCCTAACTCAGAGAAGATAAATAAAACATTTCAGCAGTGGCTTATTAGTGGCATGTGGCTTCATCTTAATCCTTTCCCTCCTTGGAGAATTAATGTTTGAAAAACAAAAGTCCCATAAAACATTAGGCTTGCACTCTGGTAATTATCTAATAAATATTTGTTTCCAGTTCCTCTGTGTCTGTTACTTGCAGATGTTCGCATCTAAACCAGTAAAGTTGTCTATTTACAGCTCACAGGATAATTTCCTTCCTACCTGGCACAAAGATATTGGTCCTTGTGAGCAGAATAAAACAACCAGTTGCCTCTCTACCTTCTGGTGCTCTATAATCAGTGTACCATCCTGTTTTCCAGCCAGGGTTTTCTTAGTACTACCAGTCTGATACTCTGAAGGTAGATATCTTGTTTTGCTGGTGTCTCTGTAAAATGCCTTGAGCACAAAGTCTTTATCTGAGAGCTACAAACTAAAATTGATCTTGTTTAGGCTTAGCATAATTTCCATGTCTGGGCTGACCCAAATGGTATTGTCCAACAGGTTTCTGAAAATGTCAAGAGCCAGAGGGGAGGTCCCAGTGAAATTGAAGTTCTTCCTTCCCTCAGAGTAACTGAATTTTCAAGTCCCCAAGCCCTGTAAATAAAAGAGAAAAATTGGTAATAAGAAAGGGAATTAATAGGATAGTCTTTCGCACGATTTATATGGCTTTCAAAAACTGTTGCATTATTGTGTTTAAAAGTGCTGGTCTGCAGCACTTTCACACTAGGAAGATAAGATTAAAAACTTGAAGGGGCAGCTCTGGGAATTAGCAGCCAGAAGAGCTGATGGATTGGAGATGAAATAAAAGCTGCTATTGGGGAAAATTTATTTTGAAGCTAAAATAGTGTGGCTGCCGATAAAGTATTCAACAGACTCGAATGTTTGCCTTAATATTGATGTCACATTTCCATTTAAGTACTTCTTTTCAGCTACTGTTGTCATTATGGAACTCAGCTGAATGAATCTCTGCCGTGTAATCCATTATGGGGTAAATCGGAATGTGAGGCAAAGTTACTGTTGGGCAGACGTGAAATCCTGTTAGGATGCGTGTGCAAAGTCATGTTATTGCAGCCCTCTGGAATACACTGCACTGGGATGGGAAAAAACTCAACCAGGAGTTAGAATGGTCTTTTAATTAGAAGGAAGAAAAATGAACAGGCACTGATGCATCTGCAGAGTATCTGTCTTTATTAAAGATTTCTCTTTCAGGGAAGCTATTTATTTTAAACTTGTGGAATTTATAATTAAATACGTCTTTGCAGGGAGTTTCATTTAAGGGAAACAGGGCACAGGTCCTCATATCAGAGGTGGTGTTTTCACCCTTCATGGTTTTATTTGTAATTTGTTTCTGTATGTCTGTAAATTCTTCTCCCTCCTTCTCTCAAATGTGTCCATGTTCTCATTTATTCTGTGAAAATGGCTGAATTTGTAGGCACATGCATAGAAGTGTTGTCTTATTCACAGTCTTACTGTGCATTGTGCACTGGGGATGAGATTGGGTGGATTGCTTCTGAAATAAGGTACTATTGGAGCATTCCAAGCTCTTGCAGCTTTCCGGTTTTTCCCAGAAAATCTTCCCTTTGCGTACGCATTTGCAAAAAAAATCCCAACTTTGCTGCTTTATTTTGAGCATTCCCTGCATGAAAACTCATGCAAAAGGGGTCAGTATTACTGAAATAAGGAGAGAAATGCTAATTATTATTTTTAAATGAATTTGTGTCTTTTCTTTGGAAACTTTCTCTTTTGCCTACTGTTTGCTGTAGGGAGTTTTTGCTAAGGATTTCTATCTCCTGATATTGTTGAGGTGTCTGTCTTACTTTTTTCTTCCCTTATGAGAGCTTTAGAAGTTCTCTGGGCAAACAAATAGATTTTTACACTGCAGTGTGGGAGGATTTTGTGTTGCATTTGTTTGAAAATGTTACTGCTCCTGGAGCTTCATGTTAAACGACCAAACTTCTATAGTCCCTGCTCTGTTTTCTGCTCCATTTGTATTTTTTTTTCCGACTCAACAGTAGTGCTGAAAGGAAGTTAATGAACAAAACATGAGGGTGCTGCAGGAATTAAGAGTACTGTGAGTAGGAAATGCATATTCTTAGAAAAAGTTTGGTGTCAGCAGAATCGAGGATCACAGGATGAATTATTTCTTTTCTTTTTATTTGTTCTCAGGCTGTTTATCTACAGTATTTAGTACAAAAGGGAACAGAATAAAGTTTCTACCAGAATTTCCAGGAAAAAAAAAGAAAAAGACAAGTTTTATTTATGCCTATTTAGAAACAAAGTGAAGCAAAAGCATGTAAAGCAGATTTGGCCTAGTTTTTAAAAGTTAACCTATTTTTTCTTGGATATGGCTGCTGTGCTGTTCACTGGTAATTAGCCTAGTCAGACCATATAGAATACTTAATGTTAGGAAGAAGTATCTGTAAGTATGTTTTACACCCAATAGTTCCATGAGGTGCAGTGGATGATAAAAAATACATGCTTTGCAAAAATCTGTGTGTCTGAACATGAATTTCACCCATCAACAATGTTCCTCTGCAGAAATGAGCTGCATTTTGTGGCACGGGCCACAAAGATGATCAGGGGGCTGGAGAGAACCTCCACTATGGATTCAAGCTGAGAGAGTTGGAGCTGTTCAGCCTGGAGAAGAGAAGGCTCCAGGGAGGCCTTGGAGCCCCTTCCAGTGCCCAGAGGGGCTCCAGGAGAGCTGGAGAGGAACTTTGGACAAGGGATGGAGTGACAGGAGAAAGGGGAATGGCTTCAAACTAAAAGAGGAGAGATTTAGATCAGATGTTAAGGAGAAATTCTTTGCCCAGAGGCCCTGCCACAGGTTGCCCAGAGATGCTGTGGCTGTCCCATCCCTGGAAGTGTTCAAGGCCTGATTGGATGAGGCTTGGAGCAACCTGGTCTAGTGGAAGGTGTCCCTGCCCATGGCTGGTGGGTGGAACTCAATGATCTTTAAGATCCCTTCTGAACCCGAACCATTCTGTGATTTTTCCTGAGCTACAGCAATTCACACAGAAACACAACACACCACAGAAACAGAAGGTCCCATTGACCACAGCTGGTGTTTGGAATGTGTATTGAAATCACCAAATAATCGCAGCATATGCTGGAGGAGGGAAAGCACCCTCTCTCCCACCTTTCAAACACCTCCCCGGCACTGCAGATGCATCACCAAATGGAGTCTTCACATTAATGCCAAAAAATTAAGGACTGAATACAGCTTGTTGGTACTTCTTAAAAACGATCCTCAGTGCTCTCTACAGAATCATGACATCAGTGTTTTAAATGTGGGACAAGCCCAGAGACCCCAAGGTGTCAGGTAAAGAGCCAAAGAAGTTTCATATCTGCCTGTATGTAACAGCTTCCTTCTCCTCTGTTGGGGTTTATCACTTTTGTTAGTAGGACAGTAACAGAGAGCTAATTAAGAGTTGTGTCTGCATCTTTGCTGTGCTTTGGTGTCGTTCCCATAAGTGGTGATGCCAAGGACTGTTTCTTGGTCCTGTATCTTTGCCAGCTGAGGAGAAGCACCATAGCTGCACTCCACCAATCATGGAATCATGGAATCATTTAGGTTGGAAAAGACCCTTAAGATCATTGAGTCCAACTGTAAAATTGCCATATTGCTCATGTATACTCCTACACAAGCTGATGCTTTTCAAAATGCAGTGTTCGCACAAATAGTTAAATCAATTTAAAATACCCTTTCTTCAGGCAAGTTTTTAGTCATTTTCGTGTATCAACTAATCCTAAATAAGGCAATTTTTATATGGCAACATTCCCTAGAGCCCCCATTTCTATGGGCTGTTTAATGTTTTTTTGGTAATCATGAACATTTTATTTCTGGTTTGGTGTTTGTTGTGGTTTGGATTTTTTTTTTTTTTAGTTGAAATATTGATCTTATTGTGTTATTTGGTTTTGCCTGAATGATTTTCAAGTATGGAAGGCAGCCCCAAACTAACTTTAAATTTCAGAAGTATTACACTTTGTGTGTTAATCATAAGGACTCCACCAGTAGCATTGGAGTTTTTAGGTTTACAAATAGATTAATGTAAATCAATTTTGCCAATATTGTAGTGCTGAATTACAAATGGTAAAATCTTTTGTACAGTGAAGTTGCCCAGAGATTTGAACAAAACTCGCCCCAAACCCACCCCATGCAGTTCTGCTCCTGAATTCATGTAGAAATTATGGTCAGTAGAGTGCCAAACAGTATTTTGGGACTTGCTGGATGCTCAGGACTTCAAGCTATCAGACAATTTATCTAATGCTTAAAAATTAAACTAAAGCCTTTTCATTTTACATTTTAATTTTATTTAAAAAACTGTGATTTTTTTTTAAAACATATTAAAGTCAGGAACCCAAAAGAAGACAGTTGAAAGGTCCTTAAATGTCCAGAGGATTGGGACTTTCTCCTCAAAATTTATCCAGGGACCTCTTCATGTGTTCCACAATTCAGTAACAACTAAATTAAGTAATCAGGCTTTGTTTTAAGTCCCCTGTGGACACAGGGGATCTCCCAAGAGAAATTGAGGGTGTCTTTTCTGCATAGACATCTATCCTCTACTTGTTGCATACAAGCCTTGAAATTGATCATGTCACCGGGGCTTATACCCTGGCTCTTATTATACAAACAAAACTTTTTACATGTGAAAGGAAGGGCAGAATTTGTTTCATGGTTTATGCAATCAGTTTGAAGTGTTTAAAGTGCTTCAGAATCTGTTTCCAGTAAAAGTTCTTATAAAATGTAAGAATTTTGGCATTAATTTCTTTGTCAATGACCTGAGAAGATGGTAAAGAAGAGTCCTTCTCTGATGGCATGTACATCTGCAGGGGCAAGAGGACGAATTGAATGTATTCTACTGGGAAAAAAAAACCCTCTGAAGTGCTTTTTGTTCCTCTTCAGATCTGCGAGAGAGGCATGGAACAAGACTTAGAAGTCAGCGTAGTCTGACAAGCAGATAAATGTAGAATGAAGCAAGAAGACTGGTATGTGTGGAATCATAGAATATCCTGACGTGGAAGGGACCCACAAGGATCATTGAGTTCAACTCCTGACCCTGCACAGGACACCCCAAGAGTCACGCCATGTGCCCAGGAGTGTTGTCCGAATTCTTCTTGAACTCTGTCAGTCTTTGTGCTGTGACCACTGCCCTGAAGGGAGCCTGTTCAATGCTCAAACATCCTCTGGGTGAAGAACCTTCTCCTAATATCCAACCTAAACCTCCCCTGAGACATCTTCATGCTAAACATACTGTCATAGTTAAAAATAGGGATTAGTGGTTTGAAAAGTTTCACGCTGCTGTGGCACAGGCAGCTCTGAATTACTGTGATTAAATAAGAGAGTATTGTCCAAACACAGGTGAAGTGTTTCATCTCAGCATGTTACTCTCAAAGCAGTGGTGTCCCATGTTTGTAATATGCTACCCTGAATCCTGGAAATTCTCCAAACAGGACTGGGTGCTTTAGAAAGGATGTTGTTAATGACTTGGAGGCTTCTTCAGCAAAGGGATAACAAAAGAACCAATAGGAGGAGGAGAAAGTCCATTTCATGGGACATCTCACTTTGCTGTAGTTGGAATGGAAGTGTTGACCATGCTTTAAATACTTCATACTTCCCAGAATGAGATGAAAAAGCAGATGTCATCTTGACACACACAGGCAGTGCACATACACAAGTTAAGTGGTACATGCAGTACTTGTGCTTTTGTCTTGCAGTGCTATTGTATTCTTAGTACTCAATTTTATAAGAGAATACTATAAAATATACTTTTTATATAAAAATATAAAAAATACTTATCAATTTTATAAGAGAATATCAGTGTAACAGGAGAAAATATATTTGGATTCAGAGTAAATCAAGCCACACTTAATAAAGAATGTTTTTCTGGGTCTGGGCATTCTGGGTAGCAGATCTGAATATTCGTGCTACAGGAAAAAAATTGTGTGCCTTAGACTGTCGGCTGTGCTCTGCCCTTCCACCCTTCCTGCTCTGAATATATTCTGTATCTGAAGCCCCAGGCACCAGTCTGACTCCCTAAAAATTATTCTCGTGTCCTGAGATTTTCACCCCTTGTTATCTGAAGGAACTGGCAGTCACGACCAGCAGATGATTCCTGTGCTTAGATTCTGTACTTTAGTTTTCAGTCATTTGTTATTTGTGCTGTTTGGTGGCAGAAATAATCAGTATATTTGGCAATGGCTGCTGTCACTGGTGGTTTTTCTGACAGTGTATCTGGTACACAGTGTTGCCTATCTCTAAACTGACTATCCTCTCATTCCCACTTGTCTTCTGTTAGACGTTTCCTCGCTTTACCCTTCTTCCATCCCCTGTTTGCTCTGTAGATCTTCCAATTGAAATTTGGGTGTTTCACCCCTGAAGCCTTGAAGAGATTGCAAAGAAATTGTCAAGATGATGAAAAGTGTGAATTGAGATGGGAGAATGTCACGTGAACCTCAGGTGTGCTGGGACTTGGGCACTTGTGGCAGTGCTCAGTCATCTCTCTCCATGGGTGAGAACCTGGACTAGTCTATCTTCACACTCTGGCTTTTTTTTTTCCTGTATTCGTATGAAGTTGTTTTTGTAGTTGGAGTTTTCTCTCACTTGCAAGAAGAGCAGAGCTCAGAGTCCCCTGAGGTGTATCAGAGGTGTAGGCAGAGAATGAGCAGGCGAGGGAACTCTGGGGACTCCGCTGCCCAGCAAACTCTGCAAGACAAGTCCTGCTAAGAAGAAACCGAGGTTTTGTTTAATTATAGCAGCAGGTAGCACATGATGTACTGGGTAACCTGTCCTTCGGGGTGATTTCCCATGCATGTCAAACGTTTCAACGTTCGTGAACTCTGACCAAACTCTGGGGGAGTTGGGCGCTGTACTAAATCTTCATAAAAATCAAATGTGGGCTTAGCATTTGCAAAGAGAAACCACCAGGTCAGAAAGCCAGCAGGAGAGACATTTCACTGCAGACATGTGTCCTATGAAATGAAGAAGTTCCCTGAATTATCTGATGTGCTGTGATTTAGCACTGGACCAGACTGCACAGAGAAATTGTGGATGCCCCATCCCTGGAAGTGTTCAAGGGCAGGTTGGACAGAGCTTGGAGCAACCTGAGGTAGTGGAAGGTGTCCCTGCCCGTGGCAGGGGGTTGGAACGAGGTGATCTTGAAGGTCCCTTCCAACCCAAGCCATTCTAAGGTTCTGTGAGGCCATGATCTCCCAGACTGACACAGCACAATAATCTGTTATGGACCAGCAAACTCTTGGTGATGAGAACAGATTTGGCCAGAGAAGCAGGTGAGTGGCTTGGCTTCTCCTTTGGGCGGAGCTGGGGTCCTAAAATGAGATTTCTATGTTAGACAATTCTATGAAAATAACTTTTTTAGATTTTATTTTTTCATCATTTTTTTGAAAGCTAAAGCTTTCATTGGTTTTAGAAGAAAACAAAGTCTACAGCATACGTATTCAGAAAACACACAAGGGAAATAAAATACCTGTCATGGGGAGAAATGAGAGAAGCATTTTCCCTTCCTTGATACAGTAAAACTTCAAGAAAATCTACATATGGATTTTGTTTTTAATCTAACCTTGATAATGTTGGATTTGAAGAACTAGATGAACTGTGCATCAAGCTAATGCTGATGATAATCCCCCAAATCAATACTGAAAATGCCTTGCTTATTTAGTAGAAATGTCTTAATTGGGACATTCAAGGACTAAAATAAAATTAACCACTTCCTCTCCAAATATCTTTTGAGAGGTGCATGTGTTTTCTGACTGAAGTGATTTATGTGAGAAGAGATTTCATTTAGTGTCAAGTCTTTAGGCAGTCATCTCAAATGAGAGCAGAATCCCATTCTTGCACTCCTGTATTATGAATTCTGTTGTTATTCCCTGCATTTATTTGAATTTTTTTGGCTGATCCCTGTGCAATGAAGCTTTTGCTTATCTCTGTTCACCTCCACTATGTTTCAACCTGTTGGGTAAGGAAACCCAATTTTAAAAATAGCGGAGGAGGACTCAAATGTCATTTAAAGATCTATCAGTTTTACAAAAAAAATTGAAGAAAAGGACCCCAAATGCTATTGAACTTGGGAAGAATCTGGAGAATTTGCTTGGTCTGTGTGGATGTGGTGCTGAGGGACATGGTCTAGTGGTGAAACTGGTCTTTTCCAACCTTAATGATTCTGTGTTTGGCAGCAACTATTCGTAGGTCCAAATTAACCCCAGCGCTTAATTGCTTTTGCTTAGTGAAGGTGACCTTGTGATGGAGAGGAGGAAGAGGCAGAGCACACACGTCCTTTGACATTTCTCCTGTTTGCTCTGGTGGTTTTTAGCAGCTTGGACAAGTTATTTTGTGTCTCAAGGCAAGCTCTGAACAAAAGGTGTCAGAAATAAAGGCTGTCTGGTGTAGATACCTGAAGTGCATCAAGGACTCCTGCACAAAGTCCTGGCTGTGCTTTACTTTCTTCTCAAACTCCTATTTTTAAAACCAGTTCACTCTGCTGTTTTTTTACTAGATGATATTTTTGTTTATGTTGCTCAACACAAAGACTAGTTACTGTTGTGGGTAAATGCTGAACAAAATTATTCTTTTAGGACTGATCAGCACTATCCGATGGTGAAGTATCTCTCTGATAGAAGTACCTTCTATACCTGCTTAAAAACTGAACAAAACTCACATTCTAAAGCCTACTTTAAATCTCAGGTACATGCCAAGAGCAGTTTTATTTGCTCCTGTCCATCAGTGCAGGCTGAATGACATGGCTTTGCTTTTTGATACTCTTTTGTGCAGTAAAGGATTGTGCACTCGAGTTTGTTGGGGAAAGGGGGCCTCATCCTTTACAAACCAGTACAAAGTGATTGATGGGGCTCCAAAGACATCAGAAAGGCAGTTTATTAACAGGAAGGTGACGTGAGCAAATGATTTATTGTGATGGACATCGAATACAGAATAACAAAAGATATCTCTGTTTTCTTGCCAAAACAGTTACGTTTTATTCTTTACTAAATGTTGCTCTTAAAAATAAAAAAAAACCCTCATCAGTTGTTCTGAATTTTGGTAAATAATTCAAGCTTCTGCTGAGAAGACAGTAAGCTGTACAGGGCTGGTGATGTGCGTTAATTTCTTGGCTGGTGTAATGAGGCATAGAGTTGTCATGCGGGGTCACTCTGGGCTTAGGAAATGGTGCCAGTCGGAAGTGATAACTTGCATTCTGTCCTTCCCAGGTGGAATCGCAAAGATTTGGCTGCACCAGCCCGGGCTGTAGCCAAGAGCTCATCATGCATGCAGGAACTTGAAAGATCAGATGGTGCCTTCTGTGAGTGGCAGGGGAGCAGAGATTAGTCAGGAACAGATATAGTTCGTATGTCAGCATGTTTTATGTTTCCATTCTTTGTTCTTGACTTCATAATTCAAATCCATTGATATCTATCATGCCATCTTCTGCTTATTCCTTCAGCTTATTTGGCTGTGTTTTAGCCTTCGCTGGTATTGCAGTCCCTTCACGGCTGTGCTCTTGACACAAGCCGAGGATGCATCATTTAGCATGATCCTGTCTTTTGCTTTGTTCAGTGAAATGACGACAGTGGGATGATGTATGTTGTGCTAAATATATCCTCAGGGTTTAAAAATGGCATTTGGTTGGACATATGGGGCAGTGCTGTACAACATCAAAAGTCATGCTTAAAAAGATCACGCTTCTTCATAAGGATCATGCATTTCTGGCAGGTCTCAAGGTGTGTTGCAGACCCAGTTATTTTTGTCACTGATGTGAATTTCACAACCTGATTCCTTGGGACCTGACCTGAACTGTCATGTGGTAAAAAGATGTTCAAGCCCGTATGTCAAATACTGGAGGACATTAATATAATCAACAAGAGGTCTTTTTAGTTTTAAAAGCAAATCAGAGTGTTTTCTTAATACCTGTTTAGGAACTCAGTCATGTGTTAATTGACAGACCATAAACACAGGCTCTGATTTTTGGAAGCGCTTTATTTTTCTTGCCTGATTTGCCATATGACTTTGAGCTGTCATTGAAAGGCTTCTTTGCTGGAATCAGTGAGTTAGTGAGATTCAGTGCAATATGCTTTGGGTTAGTAGAATTTTTCCATTACTCGGTTATCATAAAAAATGTAAGGAATTATTCTTGGCACTTATTGTAGTGAAATGAGAAGAATAACTGTTATTTCAAAGGCGTCCTGCATTATTGATGGCTAATCATAAATAGCTATTTTGAATTTAGAAATAAATTCATAAGGCAAAAAAAACCTGTAAATCCATTTGCCAGTAGAATCCAGACTTAGGCTTTTGAGAAGATGCTTCATGTTTCTTCTCATGGGCTGCACACAGCTGGCACCTGGCTGTTCACCTGTTCAATTGCTTTTGAATCAAATTTGTGTGGGTTTTTTCAATGTAATTTTAGTATGTGCTTGTGAGTGAATTGCTCATTGACTGGTGTATGAGAACGTTAAATGCAGTTTAGAGGTGCAGAGTCAATCCTCACACACTTGCTCAGCCACATTGGGACACGACAGATTGGCAGCATGTGCAAAGTTACTTGGAAAACTGTTTTGGCTTCTATCTGAGCTACTGGACAGTGATGAAAAAGGATGAGAAGGAAAAGATTTTTTAGGAGGGGCAGCCCAGAATCCTTCATCCCATAGGGCTTAGGAGAAAGCATGTTATCCCTGGGGAAATAACATGGCACACTGGAATGGCAAGGTCACTGAGCTGAAGGCCAGCACTCACATGGTCCTAGCTGAGGAAGACAAAGACACAATGAAAATAAGGAAAGAAGGGAAAAATGGCTTTCATTCTCAAAAAGAGCCTTGCTTTTCAGCCTGGTTTCACTTGCAATAGCAGAAATCAGTTACTGCAGAGCTTTGGGGAAAGTATTCTGGTGAGTTCTTTTAGTGTAGCTCATATGATGGGTTCACCTCAGGAAGAAACAATTGCAGGAATGAGTGGCAAGTAGAAATAAGCTATTCTGAGCCTGGCAACACTCATTACCTGGCTTGCAGCTACATTTGAGAGCTCCAAAGTTCAGCAGTGAAAAGGCATCTGGTAACTACAAGGTGAGTGAGATCTAGTGAGTCATACTGATTTTTTTTCACTCAAAGATGTTTCCTCGAAAAAAATGCCTGTGCCAAACTGATTGTCCCAAACAGGCTGAAGTTTCTCATGTCTCTCTGTTCTTCCCCTTGTCCCGTCATCGTACTCACATTCTAAGTACTTGTATAAGGATTTTGCCCATTTTAACTTTGTGTTTCTTGAAGCAAAAGAAGAGGTTTTGCTATCATACATGAGGGATTTTTAATGCCTGTGCAGAGAACAGGTCAAAATTTTATTTTAGTTGCTTTCTCCTTTATTCACATAGAATGGGAAGAGTGCAAACAGTCAGGTTTATTCATTTCTAACAACAGACTGAAACATAGTCTGGTGATGAATTGAGAAATCATTTAGTCAAACCTTTTCCTGATGGATTTTCCTGTGATTTGTTATGCTTAGGGTCTGGGGGAAGAGGAAGCAGGAAAGCTTTAGCATATAGACTAAACTGAATTTGTGAGTGCTTAAAAATGGGAAAAAAGTTCTCTGTCAGCCTTTTTGTGGGAAGTTAAAGAAGCCCCAGGCATGTTGAGCAAGCTGTTGAGATTACGTAGTAATAAATAATACATGTGTACCAGTGGAGAGATCTCACTGCTGATTATTTAAGTGAATATTCTTGTGGCCAAACTACTTGTGAAATATGCAGAGGGTTTATTTTTAGCAGAAGTGATAAAGAGAAGATTGGACAAAGCTGTTGAATGATGGGAACAGGAGTGAATTGTTGCAGGAGTGGTTAACCACACCACTTGCATGATTTTTGGAAGACTGGCCATGTGTGTTTGAAAGCAAAATTGTTATCATGAGCCACAATGTAAAGATTCTTCAACATATCTGGCTTGGAGAATCTTACCTGGAAGGTGATACAGAGCATCACAGCCATTTTCATTGCCTTTCTCTTTTTTCTTGAGTAATTGATACTTTTTTGCCCCAAAGATGCAACAGTGGGAGTAGTGTAGGGTTCCTGATACAGATTTTTCATGCTGGGGGCAGTGGGAGAGGCAGACTCCCACATTTTAGGAGTATCCAAGAAAGGCAGAACCAGTTCTTCATGCTGTGACTATTTCTTCAGGAAGGCTGACACTTGCATTTCACTTAGAGACAAATCAGGGTTGTGGTTTTCAGTGAAACAAAACTGCTTCCCTGCTGTTTGAAAGGATTTTGCTCTCAGTGAGGGGTAGGATGTAAATATGCACCTGTCACCTCCACATTTCCTCCCAGCTGAGCTCAGTGCCTCTTCTGGAGCTTCCCTGGTCTGTGGAGTCCATGCAACAGCAGTAGCAGCTCGTCGGACCAGGTGTTCTTCACACTCCCCATTCAGGTGTGTGACTCCAGCCAGTGTGAAATTAGATGATGAGAGGAAATACTCTAATGTGGATCTGTTTGTAGTTGCCTTCAAGTATTACTTCAAACAACAGCACTGTGCTGAGTCTTCCATTTTTCACTTGTTTGGACTTCTTTTAAACCTAAATGTGGACAGTGAGATAATCATTAAAAAAAAAAAAAATATATATACTGGGGGTATGATTTTATTGCAGTTTACTTGCTGTGTCTCTTTTTGACTCATATAACTCTTAGAGAAAAGGCAGAAAATGCATTTAAGGTTCCTTATTTAAGAATTTTGCTCTAGTGTATATTAATAACAAAAGCTGTGGGTGCAGTAGCTGGGCAGTCTGAATTCCACTTCTTCCACACAGCAAAGCAAGCATCCCCCAAATCCAGTCAAGGGTAGTAACATCAGATTCTTTCACACGTGCATTTTGATTTGGGCCTTTGTTTTTATGTTAAGGTCCCCTTGTGTGTTATTTCACCCAGTGTTATTTCAGCTACTGTAGTGCCCAGCCATTGGACGCAGGATGCAAAAGACATTAGGGAATTCAGGTTGTTGGAGAGATTCATGGCTGCTCATAAATGCTGTTAATTGACCATCTTGACACTCCTTGTACCCTTCTGATATCCTGTGAACTGAAATCATTGTAGTGAACATCGTTGCTCATGCATTTGACTATCAAACACTTCACACATGGGTTTCAGTTCATCATTTGATCAGATAACAAGAGCTTTGGTTTCACTTCTAAAACTGTGTGGTTCTCACTTCTCAAATCAAGTTCTACATTCTCTGCTTTGCTTTATTTTTTTCAGCTTTTCAGCTAATTGCCTCATTTTTTCCTCTTATGTGACCTCTAACATATATTGTAGCACTTTTAGCTCACATTTAAGATCATGTAGATTCCTTATCAGAACTGTTTTGTTTGAATTCAGATTAAAAGGGTGATTTTCCTTTCCTGAACCTCAGTTGACCAGACTGTAACTCCTTGAAAATCCTATACCAAACCTTATTTGCTTGCACCTCACTTTAGTTTGTGTGCCTTGGACCTCAGCTTTTGTGTTTCAGTTCTGCTTTTTGTTCCAGAGAGCTTCAGAGGTTTTGAAGCTCATTTATAAATTTGCTTCATCCTCAGAGTGTTTGCCTCAGACATTGTCATGTTCCAGTAGCAGAAGACTTAATCTTGTACATTGTTTTTAGTTAAATGGTGATGTTACTGCTGGGAATTCATTCTAAAACACACTGCATGTGATTTTTCTCAAACTCTTTATAAGTATGACACAAAACTCTTTCTAAAATTGCGTCCTGAAAATGTGACGGTGACCAGGAGCTGGAAATTCAGTTCTTGACAGTGATGTGACACTTTGGCACTCATTGTCTCTGTTCATCACTGCTTATTATTCATAGCAGAATAAATGCCACATTGGTTTGCCATGGTTCTTACCATCTCTGGCTTCTTCGAGTTCCCTTCCTCTTCTGTACATCAAAAGCAATGCACAAATAAGCACAGTTTATAAATAGAATGAAGTAGAGATAATTGGTGGGACTAGGGGAACAGTTTTTAGCATTCTCATGGCTTGGTTCATTGATGACAACTAGATTTAAGTTCAAGAAAAATGATTTTAACAAGAATCTTTGCAATTTCTTCCCATTGCTGCATGTCCCAGGAAATGTCTTCATACTTCAGAGCTTTCATGTGCTTATCTGCGTCTTGCTTTTGGGTGAATTAATGGAATTTACCCTGTAGTTTCATTGAGCAGATATATGGCTTTTCTGTTTTGTTTAAGTTATATGAAAGAATTGAGGAAGGAAAAAACTGTGCAGCCTTTTTGGGAGCAGAGATTGTTAGAAGCACAAATATTCCTAGAATTATGTCATAATAGTAGTTTATTTAAAAGAACATGTCAGTTGTAATGGAACCAAGACATTATTAGATATTGATTTTTGTTTTGTGTGCTTGCACATTATTTTGAGTAGCAAGTTTGTGGTTTGTTGCTTTGTGGGTTTTTTTCTTGTTCTTTTGGAGTCTTCTAACAGGATAATCAGAAGTTGAAAACCCTTTTCAGAAACATACCATCGAGAGATGAAGACATCACAATTAACTCGATCTGTAAAACAGGTTTAAATGTGGCTGACCAAAAGGATGGATTTAAATCAGCCTGCTGATAAGATTTAGGCATCAACATGGGACAAAAGGTATTTTTGGGAACAGCAACAATAGAGCCTGAGGACCTGTTTGGTTAATCCCCTCTGTGGTTTTAGCGATTGCTTTGTCCTCCTGACCTTCAATGTGACATTGTTTAGAGCAGCCTTTTGTATGAGGCTGGAAGCTTTTTCTGTGGGTATTTATGAAAATGTTGGTATGTTCATATAATTTCAGCTTCCACTGACCTACAGATGCTTTAGTGGCCCCATGGTGGTCGTGCAGTCCCGTGTCCCACTCAGAGAGAGCTGTTCCCAACAGCCAGGTCAGATGTCACTTGTCTATCGGCGGGCTTAAAGTCTCCTCAGAAGTTCCTACACCTTGATCTCCATCCTTCCAATTATCCATCCCTGACCCTCTAGAAGAGCTTTTGGATGAACTGTTCTCCAGCTGCTGATGCTCACTGCCAAGTTTAACCACAGCCTGTGTGAGGCCAGCTGCACCCTCTGAGTGTGAGCGTTTCAGCACTCAGGACACACAGTTTGTACCAGGCACCAAGTAATAAACATCAAGTGCCTCGCTGCCAAGATTGGAGCACTAGGGGGAAACTGATACAGCTGAGAGAACCAGATCATTTGAAATAACAAGTCATGCCCTATGCTGCAAAAAAACCTTACAAAATAAATCCAAAGCTCATCTTTGTAAAAGATTGACTCCCACCTCATTAAAAAGTCTGATTCATTGGGTACTGCCATACAGTAACTTTAACATGAAGCAAATTCAACTCTTTTTCACCCAAAACTCTATGTTCTTTTGTTCAGTTTTTGCTCTCTAGCCCAGTTTTTCTCACTCTGTGTAATCATTCACGCTAAATCTTCTGAGAAAAATTTCTTCATCCCTACAATAAGACCTGGATGACAGAAGTCAGTTGACAGTTTTAGAGGTTGCATAAGAGAAGAAGGGTTATATAGAATAATAAAATCATAGAATATCTCAAGTTGGAAGGGATCCATAGGGAGCATCGAGTCCAAGTCCAGCTCCTTTCAGAGCTACCTAAAACTAAACCATAAGACTTGACTTAAAGCATCATCCAGGCACTCCTTGAACTCTGCCAGGCTTGTGGCCACTTCCAGATACCACTCTAGTCATCAGCTGTAACAGTAATGAGGGGAAGAAAGTGACCTCAGTGCTCTAACAGCAGAGTGTGATGGCTGCAAGAGGAGATGCAGAAAAATTGTGTATGGAACATAGTGACAATTGGTTATGGCGGCAGGTATTTTCACAGAGCAGTATTTTCCAAGACAGTGGCTATCTGACAGCTGAGTTACAAGAAAGCAGCTGGATTTTGTCAGGGTAACATGCTCCAGGTCTACTGGAAGGTGTTATTTTGTATGAAGTGAATTTTCCTTGGCTGTTGGCAGATTGCAATAATTTGCAGTTACCCTGGAAAGGAGGAAAACCTGTCTCTTCTTGCTGTGTAGAAAGTTCTCAGCATCCTGTTGATGTGGAAGAAGTAAACTTTGGAATCTGTCCAGTGTTGCCTGCTTTCCCTCCCTGGTTACCCAGAGGCTGACTGGGGTGCTTGTAAGGTCATTGGTGCGGTCTTGTGAAAGCTTGCTACAGGTTGTGGTTAGAGAAATTGATTTACTCTGGTAATAGGTAACAAAGTGAAATACCTCTTCCAAAAACCCTCTGTGATCTGCAGTCATCCTGCTTGTCTGTGTCTGGGTTTTGCTATGCTGGAAGTAGGGGGCAGCACCTGAGGTTTTAATTTTGTGCTATCGGGAGAGTGCAGTCTGAACTGACATGTCCAAAATAAAAAAATTGATGAACTTGCAGCCACTGGACAGATACTGAGCAGAAGCAATTGTTAGCATTTCCAGATTATTTTATATTTAGAATCTTAATAAACTAAATCCAGGGTGGAAGATTACAGCAAACTTTTCAGATGGAACTCTACAACAGGCCCTTTTTGAAGATATAAAGAAACTGTATTTCTGATAAGGTTTGCGTGCAGAATCCTAGAATCTTTATGCCATTGCAAATGAAAACTCAGTTTATAAGGAAAAAAGCCAATGTAAAGAACACTCCCATATGTCAGAAAACTGGGAAAGCAAAACATTTTCATAGCCATTCATAGTCATAATGTGTTCAAAGAACTCTATGTACATTTGTAAATTGTCTTGAAGCTGGAGAAAATTAATCTGTGCAGCTCCTGACCGTGCCTGACGCATTGGACAGACGTCAGGATTTTCCACTGACTTCATTTCTCCCTGTCTGCACTCTTGATGTTTTCATTTCCTTTGAAGTAAACTGTAAGTCTGAATTTCCTGACTTTCTGATACTTGGAGTTTATTTGATGTATCACTACAGAGTTTAAAATTACAGAAATTTCCAAAATGTGCCTTCAGGCTTCACTTTGTCTTAGCTTTTGTTTGCAGGCATGTAGCACATTATGGTGCATCCTGGTGGTACTATAAAGTTCAACTTTGAGCAAACACTAAGCTTTTATTTGTAAACATCTCGTTTAAACAGCAACAGTCAGAGTGAAAAAAATTGAGTACCACTTGAACTTTCACTGGAACATTATGAAAAATGGATGAGACTAGAGAAAATAATAGGTATTGACAATTACCTCTTTGTCACATTTTCCCCAGAAAATCTCCTTACTTTGCATGCTTTTCAAGAGGAGATTTTTTTTTTTTTCCCTTGTCCCTAGTCCATATCATTTAATCTTGGCTTGTTGTGTACCGGCTCACAGAATTTCAGTTATAGTTCAATAGCTTTTGTCTAGAGCTCGTTATCTGTAATTGAATGTATACACCAAGCTGAATATGTTTATTTGTAACTTGATAATTAAGCTGCTGCAGATGCTTATTCTGGGAGGAGAGGAGACAGGCAGCCTCTTTTCCACAAATGCTGCTCTGGCCTGGGATGGGAAAACCAGGATGTGTTTGAAGGTAATCAAAGTTCACCTCCCAGCATGTACAACCACTGGTCATATCTCCCGGGGGAGTACATTTTTTGTTTATTGATTTTCATGCCTCCAGAGTAAGTGAACACTAAAGAAGAGGGGCTTCATTGTTCTTTTTGTAGATTGGCCCAGATGTTACAGTGCCCTAAGGTTGTTTAAGACTGATGCTGCCCCATTTTGGTGTGCAGCTTCCTCAGGAGGGGAAGAGGAGAGGCAGACACTGATCTCTTCTCTGTGGTGACCAGTGACAGGACCTGAGGGAATGGCTGGAGCTGTGTCAGGGGAGGTTTAGGCTGGATATTAGGAAAGGTTCTTCCCCTAGAAAGTGGCTGGGGACTGAACAGGCTCCCCAGGAAATGGTCACAGCACCAAGCCTGACAGAGTTCAAGGAGTGTTTGGACAACACTCTCAGGCACATGGTGGGATTTTTGGGAATGGTGCTGTGCAGGGCCAGGAGTTGGACTTGATGATCCTTGTGGATCTCTTCCAACATAGGATATTCCATGATTTTATGTTTCTATGAATTTTTACCACTGTAAATTCTGACTTTAATCTACCCTGCAGGTTAAGGAGTGCTGATTTCACAAGTTCTTAGGCAAAAAAGGTGGGGGCATCTCGCCATTGTTGCAGCTGATACTGAACTATGTGAAGCTTCTATTAAAAAAAGAAACAAAAAAAAAAAAAAAAGAGAGAGAGAAAGTTTAATGGAAGTGTATTGCATTTTGGTAGTTCATGGTGATGAAAATGAGAACGCACTGACGTCTGGTAGCCATGGTTGCTAACATTTCAGGAAGTACAAAAGCAAGGATGAAAGTAAAAGTCTTTTTTTTCTCAGCTCCTCTGAGGTTTTTGAATAAATCAGACATATAGTGCCACCTTAATTTTTACTAAATATGTCTTAGCTTGCTAATGCTTTCTGGGAGCAGACCTGAGATGGCATTGTAGAACATAACTGCTTTGTTTTTGCTCTAGTTACCCTGATGCATTTTTTAAAGCAGAGCATGTTTGGTTGAGTTTTTATTTTCTGTCAAGTGTAAGAGCTGCTGCTACATTAAGACTCATTAATCATGTTTTAAAAATAAGTCCAGATTCTGAGAGGAAAATCACTACATTCACTGATTGACTTTCTGGGTAACAAAATAGAGAAAATAAATTGCCCTGGGAAGAGCTAACATGCTGCAAGGTCCAGATCACTGGCCATGTTCTTGCAAGGTAATAAAGGGCACATTTAATATCTGTGCCTAAGTTGTCCTTCTGAGGCCAGTAGGAGCAGATGTCCTATGAACTTGAAGAAAAAAAAATGCTGTGACTCCTCAGAGAAATGTGGTGCATGAGAGATGAGCCCTTCTTCTGCTGAGTTTGAAGCCATCCTTACACACAGTGTGCAGAATAATCTGAATAAACACAGAATAAACCAAGGAAGAAATTTCTATCACTTGGTTTCCCAAACAGTCAGTCTTAGGAGTGTCCTTGCGAATAGCAAAACATAGCAGAGATGAGTATTTTAAGATGGGAACGTGATCACTGAAATCTGACCGCTAGGTTTGCCAGGCTATGCTGGAATTGTTGATTTGGGAGCCTGCAGCTGTTCATTTTTAGCTAAAATGGGCCCTGGTACATTGATATAGAAGATGCTGAAAGCTGCTGAGTGGCACTTGTGTGTGGAACATCTCAAAAAAGGTTTTGGTTTCAGGCTGGGCTCCTACCAGACTTCTCATTAGCCAGGTAAAAACTGGTTTTGGATCTGGACTGTCATTGTCCATGAGTTTATTTCACAGGAGTAAAAAAATGGAACAGGTCAGAAAGGAACAGGTGTTGTGAAAATGAGCAGTGGTTGTAGAGCACGTGACAGAAACTGGAAGGATTTGTTGCCTAAAATTTATGGGGTGTACATGAATAAATCCATGCACAAAGTCGCACCACATTTTGTACCCTAAGGCAGGGTTTATTGCCTAGTTTTGGTGTATTTCCTGCTTGGTTCTGGGCAGCTTGAGGTGCTGGGTACACTCAAGAGTTGTGTGAGGTTTTGTACACATCTCTGTCATCTCCTGGGTGCTGTAGCTGTCTGTGATGATGGCCTTGGGCCTCCAGTTTTGATGTCAGGACTGCTTTCTGCCTATTTTCTTTAATAACTGTTGTTTGGGGTTGTTATCTTTGTGCTTTGAGCTCAGGGATGATTGTTTTGAATCTTGCCAGCTTCTCTTGGTATTTATTTTAGTTTTCAAGAAAAAATGAAGCCAAAAGTCATTCTGAGTTAGAGCATCTTTATGGATAAAAAATGCAAAGGTCAATTGTATGAGGCTGCAGATAGATTTGTGGCTTAATTTCTTCATTAGAGACCCCAAAAATAGGCATTAATGTTGAATTGTTGCCTTTGTAATCCCTTAGAACTAGTGTTATATTTTGAAATAAAGTGGAGTATAAGGAAGAAATAAATAGCCGCCTCTAAATTCGCTTTCTCCCCTCAAAGCTGTGTAACTCGAGTCTCTGCCTGGCACTGTGTTTGAAAGACCATTAAAATCATCCACTTGATATGCTACTGTGAAAGCTATTTTAATTCTGAAAGGCTGTGTTAATGCAGAGACATGAGCTTAATATATAAAATGATTAAAACTTCTGAATTTATACAATCTTTGAGTACAGCAGAATTTTACCAGGAGTGACCATTGCACCATGCTGCTATAAATTATTCAAGTACCTGGGAAGTTGTTTTCTCCACAGGGATTTACCACCCTCAGTTCATCCTGTAAAGTCATTGCATCCTTTCCATAGAATAATTTCAGTTCCAAAGATGACAGTCTCTGGAGGTCATCTCACCCACCCTCTGCCTGTATATGTTCACCAGTCTTAATATATATATATTTGTATATAACGAAAGTATTGTGCCAGTTTAAATAATGTGGATAAGAAATCTCTTGTTTTCTCACACCTGGATTTCCTCAATGCTACTCTTCCCTAGAACTACTCAGTGAAGTATTTTTCAACAAGTGTCTCTGTATCTTGTGGTTTTCTTCTGTAGTTTTTATGTTGCCCATGTTTTAAAATAGTTTTGAATGTTGCTTCTCTGTTCATTTCAGCTTAACCTGAAAGTCTGTGGTGTTGCTGTTTAGTATTCTTCTGTGTTTGGAAGTGGGCAACAGTTAGGATTTATTTGTGGGTGGGAGTGAGTTAGGAGTTAGTCTCTGGTGGATTTATTTTGCCTGTTTGAATGCAGTGAAAATAATTCACTGAGGCATTGCTGAATGCTCAGGAAAAAATAAAAAAAAAAATTAAACCATTTGAATATTTTCTCTCTTTTCACAAGGATGCTGTCTTAGAGACAGAGATAAAATGACACAGTTTTTAAAAGCATCCCTCCCAAACATAGCAGCATGTAAGCTGAGAGTCAAGAGTGGAAATGTGTGTGGAGATCTTTATTGTCTCTCTATGTATGCATGTATCCACATATGTGTGTGTGTATTTGAAGTTTTATAACTCACATGTCCATTTCCCAATTGGATTCTTTATGTCAAACACCATTATTTAAGTGCCAACAAGCACAGTAAATCATACATGGTGAACTCTGATGTTGTGGTAACAACTCAATGAAGCAACCAGTTTTAACATTGTCTATTTCCTTAGATTAAAAAAGATCCAAGACTTTTCCTGAGCACTGTTGTCTGTGCACTGTGTTTTCTTTTACTGTTAACTTGGTAAGGCACTGCAGCAAAGGGGTGGTGAAGCTGCCTTTGGGGTGGATTTTAGAGTTAGGAAGACTTGTTCTGTGCTCCTTTCCATTTCAGGGGCGAGCAGAACGTGCCACAGCTGCAGCCTTTCAGCCTGGGACCTCTGACAAATGCCTACAGTACACTAAGAAATCAGCTGAGATGGCTTCTAAAGGAGATGCTCTGAGTCCATGAGACTGCAAACTTAAATTATCAGACAAAATGCTTGATCTGTTGGCTTCGTAGGCATCGCATAGCCAAATATCTCTACAAAACCTGAGGGGATTGTTAATTTTATTTTCCCTTCTGCCCAAAAAAATGCTCTAGTTTTGTATTGTTTCCTGCTAACAGGGCTAAAATCTGTTAAAATCCAAAAATTTTTAAAGGCTAAAACCCAAAATTTCCCCTCTCTCTGTAATGGTACAAGCAATTGAAATAGGGTTTCTTTCCACATCTCTCTTTTGCTTCAGTCTCAGGTAGATTTTTGCAAACAGGAACTCTGGTAGCAATTGAGCCCAATTTTTTTTTTTTTTTTTTCTGAATAATAATGAGAGTTGGACTTATTTGATGGTTCTTGGATGGGCGTTTTTTTCTTGAATACTTGACCTGTGATTTCCATGGTGACTGCTGGTGATAAAACAGCACCACCAAAAAAATCCCAATGCACCAGCTACAAACTTGACCCTATGTGAGCCATTTGGCTCATAAATTATGCAAAGGACATTTTGTGTCTCTGTGTGGACATGAGAAGAGAGCAGAATGAGGTGCCCTTTTTTCATCTGAGTGTTTGAATGGATATTGTGGACTGGGATGAGGCTGAACAGCATTTTCAAATGGAAGGGAAAAGCAACTTCCAAATCTTCTAAGCAAAGTTGGGGTTCCTGCTGAACTTCTGACAAACTACTAATGGTTAAGTTTGGATGGCTTTGATAGCTTTGTACATACCAGAGTTCACAGTACATTTTCCAGTCCTTTTGGACCAACTGTCCGGGTTCGTCTTCTTGCTTGAAATGCAAATGTTAAGAGGTATTTGTTGCTAACTGACAGAAAGCAAGAAAAATTATTTTAGAAGAAAGAAATCAAGCAAGCAAGCATAGCCATTCATTATTTAAATGACAGTCTTTCATGGCAATTTTGTCTTGAAATAAACTTCTGGGTTTGCAAATTGTGCAGCACTATTTTTCAGTAGCCAAAACTCTTTGTCACACACTCAAACCCCCTTTGTGATACATGCGTTGCTATCTCTGTACTGGAAAGGTAGGAGCAGATAATTGGCAAATAGTATTAATCATCATTGTGTTCCAGTGAGGGCAATGAAATCAGTATTTTGCTTTGGGAAATGCATGTTAGTGTCCAAGCAATTTGGCAAGCCTTTAGATTTGACTTGAGAAAATAAGTCGAAGAGGATTTTTTTGTGTGCCCCCAAGAGTTGTCTTTCCCATCCTGCCCTTCCACCCAGAAATGTGGAATTGAGAGGTTTTTCCCCACCAGTGCTAAGTTTGTTTCTTGGCACTGGCTCCTTCCTTAGGATGACTGTATAAGATGGACGTTCTCAGTAAGGATCAGTCCCTGAGCTGAAGTTGTGGGATGTGCCAATTTTTGAGGCTGCCAAGGTGTTTCAGGAGATAAGTAAGAAATGGCCATGTTGTACATTCAGTATTTTTTTTCTTTGCCATCTGCTTGAAAGAAGTACCTTTGAGGAGATTTAGATCAGGGAAGAAATTGGAGTAATTGTTTCTAGATGCCTCATTTTCTGCAGAATCAGTTGCTTTAAAGGCATGGTCTTTTATAACTTCTTTGTTAGAGATGTTTGGCTTTTTTCCCCCTCCTTTCTCTTAACCCACCAATATTTCATGGGTATCCTTAACACAAAAAGAGAAGATCCAAGTTAGGTCTAATTTTCCATTAGGAGATGACCAAAGAGTCAGTGATACACATAAAATCTGTTGGTTCTCCCCGAGCTACTTGTACTAGAAGAGAGTTAATATCCAAAAATTGTTGCAACAAAGCTCCATGCAGCCACCTAAACACTGCTTTTGCTCGGGTCTTGGGGCAGAATGTCTGACTTTGAAAGCCACTTCTAGATAACAAAATAATTGCCTTGAGACTCCAGTCATCTCGTCATTGCAGGTGATTTTCTCCTGGTGTACCCAGGGGAACCTGTTGTTTTGTTCCTATCTCGGCTGTTTTGTGATCTGGCTGATATTTCGCCGCAGTGTTTTGGCTTGCAGCGAGGTGCCACGTGTGTTATTAGAGCACTCTCCCCCACAGTAATCACTGTGTCTGTTCTGATAGGGATGAACCCCACAAAAGCTCTCATAAACACTGGGTGAGAATAAAGGGCTGCTGGCAAGGGTTTGTTGAAAAGGTGTGTTGTGTTTTTTTATGTACCAGTTTTCAGACTCTCAGTTCAGGAGTGATTTACTGAAAATAATTTTATTTTATATCTGACATTAAGGAAAAAAAAATTGCCACTGGTTATTATTTCTTTAAGTAGCTTTTATTTCAATAATTGAAGTTTGGAGGGGAGGACAAAGCTGTGATACACCTGTGTAAGAGCCCTCAGTTATCTGTGATGTCTGTAATGATGGTGTGCATTACCACAGGCCTTACTCGTCCGTGTCCCCTATCAAATCAACCTTGTTTTAGTAGGTTATCATAGACATTTAGTAGAAGAATTTTCTGTTGAGGAGCAGGAATTGAAGCTGTTGCTCTCTTATCCCTTCCTGGACTCTGGGCATGGGAGCTGCTGCTTGGTGTGCAGCTCTGGAGGAGCTACAGTATTTACCTATGGAAAGTGATAATATATGGTGTTTGTACTGCGCATTCGTGTCTGGGGCAGAGCAATGCTTTATATAGGATTCAAGAAGTATTATAATAATAAAATTTAGCTACCATGCCTGTTATGTTTTGTGAGAGTGCTGTGCAGAAGTATAAATAAAGAAGTGAGCACACAGAAGGAAGGGGAGGACATGGCTGTCAGGCAGAGCCCACACTGGCATGGTTTGTACCCAGCCCTTAAAATCATGGCAGTATCATTCGTGGGGCCTCTAGGTATGGTCATAATTCCAAAAAATCAAATAATCTTTCTTGGTCACTATCTCTGTCTTATTAAATCAGTGTTTCATGACTCTACACAACAAAAGTCTGTTGTTGTCTGCAGGCAAGTGGGCTGCATTTTAGACCTAAAAAGGGAAATTACATTCATGAATTAGTGATGATATACAATTTTATGTTGTCTTTTATTTTTTTTTGTTCTGATGCTGAGATTAGCATCTTACAGAGATGCATCAGAAACCACCTGGTGTTGCAGCTCAACTAAGTGTAATGTTCCACAACAACATGTGACTAAGGGAGGCAATGAAAAAAAGTAGTCTGTTATCGGCAAAGATTATACAGACAAAATACATTTCTTTCATGCAGTGGGAAGGAAAAACACCAGCAAAGATGATGAAGACTTTCTTAATAAGATTTTGTTTTTAAATATTCCGCTTCAGACCTCTTAATAAAATGAATACACAGAGCTAAGATCACTGTTGAATGAGATTATGTTCTCATCCATTTAATAATGATGCAGTTGTAGTTTTTTTCCTACCTTCTCTTTTAGCTTTAAATATTTAGTACTGGGAAAATTTTGCCTGGATTTAAGTGGTTTTATTACTTTTTTTTTTTTTTTTCCTTTTAAATTAACTTTCAATTTGTGTAATCTGAATGGAACTTCATCTCACTAAGGTCTAAACATCATTTTTTCTAGTCATCTTGTGACTTCAGTGTCTATGTACTGCAGAGGCCACGTGGACAGAAGCCTTTTTAGGACAGCATTTTGAAAATTGAATTTAAAGAGAGCATTTTGGTTTAATTTGCTGGGTCAATTTGTTTAAATGGGCAATAATCTTGTATTTGTCCTGGTGAGACCTTGGACAGAAAGTACATTTGGGCATCATTTTTGATGCAGCAGAATATAGCACTTGTGCTAATAAATCGTGGTAAACTGATAGGTTTATGTATTTTTACTCAGAATGACTGATTTTTGGCTTATGTATTATTTGTGATTGATTACAGGTTGCCTATTCATTTTCTTTCTGGCTGGGGTATGGAAAGAGAAATTACTCTTTCTCTTTACTTCCTCACTCCCCTCTGTTCTCAGCCGCCTCCCCAGGAGATCAGCTCCAATCTCGGCACTGTGTGACAGTTAGCAGTTGTGACAGGCTAGCCTATTTTTGGAAGTCTGTCCCCACTCTTTCCCTGCTGGAAAAGAAAAGCAAGTTATCTTTAAAAATTAATCTGTTTGGAAGAGGAGGGGAGAGAGCTTTAGGCGGCACAGCGCTCAGTGCTCGGGCTGCAGTTCTGCTGATGATGTGTTCAGATCGTGTCACGGGCTGGGAGAGGTTTGCACTTGGCCTGGCATGGATCACCTGCCCTCAAGCTCTGCAAAAGCCCTTCTGTTCTGCATGGAAGAGGCAGCAGGCTGAAGTACAGCACGGAGCTGCATGGACGTTGTCCAGTCATGTCTTATATTTCACACGTTCCTGAGCTGCTTCTGCAAACCCAGAAATACTGCTGCTTGTCTCCAAGGAACAGAAACAGAAGTTCAGAATTTGGCAGTTCGGGTGGAAAGACTTTTTTTTTTTAAATCTTTTATTTTGACCCTCCTTTAGGCTTGCAGACTCTACAACTAGTAGTTTACATATGTTAGATTGTACTTGCAGTTGGATAACATCCATAGCACTGCTCCATGGGAAGAGTAACTGCTGTGTGCTCAGTGATTACATCTCTTATTTTGATGTGGTCTCCTTATAATCAAACTGCTACATCTCAGTGCATTGCAAACACATCTCAAATCAGGCAGCTGTAGTCCTGGAACTTCCTAAGGATTATCAATTAAAAAATATCACGCCAGTGTGTTCTGGTAGGGAAAGTATGGCAGCAGAATTACATTGTCAATGGATGGTTTATATTGTATCAACAAAGCAAGAACTTAAAGTATGTAAAAATATGACCAAAATAGCTTCTATATTCTCATTCTATGTTGTCTGTGTCCCTAAAGCTGAGGAGCACACTGGGCAGCCGATGTTAGGGCTGATCTCCTAAGGCACTATTATTTTGTTTTCTCATAGGTGGTTATTATTGGAACTTTAAAAATAGACTCTGCTATCTGTCTAATCTATTCATTTAATCTTGTTCTCAATGCTTCACTTTTTTTTCCTTGTATATGATGTGAATACCTCTGTGCCCACACTTCGTGCTCCTGTCAGCGCTATGCAGTATCAGACCACCTTTCCCTGGAAAGTCTGTGCTGAGTCATCTTCAGAAGGTGCTCCTGCTCCCCACATCAGCTTGGTATGCAAGGAATTAAGTATTCAAGATACCATTTATGTAGGGGCCACAAAAGGAGTGGGGAGTACTTGGCCCTTCAGGGCTGATCCTGTATTTTCAAGGTCTATGGAAGCTGTGTTGTTCAAGGCTCCTGAACCACAAGGCACAGATTTAAAATGTTAATGAGCTCATGAGGCAGAAGCCATAAAAATCTATAAAATATAGTACCTCTGGAGGCAGGACTGTGATACCTAATCACAGTGCCCTGTTTACATGGATACCATCCAGCTCTGGGGCCCCCAAAATGCTGGTGCAGGCCCAGTGGAGGCCACAAAGTTAATGAGAGGGTTGGAGCACCTCTGCTATGGAGACAGGCTGAGTGGGTTGGGTCTGTTCAGTCTGAAGAAGAGAAGGCTCCAGGGAGACCTTAGAGCACCTTCCAGCACCTAAAGGGGCTCCAAGAGAGCTGGAGAGGGACTTTGGACCAAGGGCATGGAGTGATAGGGCACAGGAGAATTGGCTTTAAACTGAAAGAGGGTACCAATCAATATCCAATATTCAGTCAAGAGATGATTGGATATTAGGAAGAAATTCTTTGCTATGAGAGTAGTGAGGCACTGACACAAGTTTCCCAGAGAAGCTGTGGCTGCCCCATCCCTGTAAGTGTTCCAGGCCAGGTTGGACAGGTCTTGGAGCAACTTGGGATAGTGGAAGGTGTCCCTGCCTGTGGAATGGGGGTGGAATGAGATAATCTTGAAAGTCCCTTCCAATGCAAACTATTCTGTGTTTCTGTGGTTTCNCATTGCTATGAGAGTAGTGAGGCACTGACACAAGTTTCCCAGAGAAGCTGTGGCTGCCCCATCCCTGTAAGTGTTCCAGGCCAGGTTGGACAGGTCTTGGAGCAACTTGGGATAGTGGAAGGTGTCCCTGCCTGTGGAATGGGGGTGGAATGAGATAATCTTGAAAGTCCCTTCCAATGCAAACTATTCTGTGTTTCTGTGGTTTCCTGAATGTGGCTTTCCCTTTGTCCCCTTTAAAGGATCATGGTGACCCTCTATGGCTCCTTTTGTCTCCTACACCCGCTGAAGCTCAAAATGTACATGGGCTTGTCTGGGTGGAATGGGTTAAATTGAAAGTGAGGCTGTACATTAATTACAGCCACAGCAAAGCATATATTGATTCCTCCCAAAGAAATATATCCATATTTTACACTTTTTAATCCTTCAGGTTTAAGAGTTTCCTGAGGAATATAGCTTGTCTGATTATATTCTTACAAAAAGGCTTTTCTTTTATTATTGTGTTACATAAAATTCCCACTTCTGCCTCATCACTGTCTTTATTGCCAGAAGGAGAAGCCCCTGAGTGTGCAGGTAGACACCCCACCAGCAACAAAGCTCCACGTGTCTGTACATCCCTGCTGTGAACCCTGCATGAGCTGAGGTGTGAGCTACACATATGTAATTCTGTGGGTATTGGGGAAATTTTATCATAACAGGGGTTTCCATGCCTGTGGCAGGAGGCTTGGAACTAGTTGACCTTTAAGGTCCCTTCCAGCTCAACCTTTCGATGTTCTTCTAGAACAGAAAATTTTCATTGTGGAAGACAAAGAAATGGGAGAGGAGAAACAGTTTTAGGATCATTTCTGGTAAATATATGCATGTATGTACATATATATTATCTGTTGTTTCACAAGGTAGATCAGTAAGGGCTTTCTTTGGGTATTAAATTCCTTCTGCATGGTTTGGTCCATGGAGAAAAAAATGTTCCCTTAATTCTACCCCTCATCTCATTTCCAGAAGATTAAGCATAATTAGGCCTGTAAACTGATGATCACTCTTTTGTATCCATCACTGCTAGGATGCAGCATTTTGAAATATTTATTTAAAGTAGATGTGAACTAGCAAAGTAATGAATGGGCTGGACTTTGTCTTTTCATGTGCTAAATCATAATAGTTAATCAGCATTGGTATGTGGTGCAACATCAGATCATCAGACCAAAGACATCCATCTTCCTCTCTTGAAGTGAATCATCATTGTAGCACCCTTGCTCAGTGTCTCCTGTAGTAGAAAAATGAAACAACCATCTCTTAGTCTACAAAGTGTTTGCTTGCCTACTGTAAATGAATATGTAGGAGGAGGGGGAAAATAAGTGAAGCAATACAGGTAGGAATTTGTATAAGGCCGGAGGATCCGTAATGTTTTCTCTACATCTTTTGTATCAGTCTATCAAAAACAGATGTGCATCTCCACACATTGGCTTGCATGGACATGTGGGGAAATCTCCCTTCCTAGAAGTTTTACACTGCTCTGAATTTGTATCTTTAGTGAGAGACTCCAGTCATCTAATCTTTCTAGTTTGTATACTTTTTTATTTTTTAATATGAATTAATTTAATGTAATTGCATGCATTTCAGTTAATAACTTCATGCCCACAGTGATCAGACAAGACTTTCTTCCTTTTTGGCTGTAGATTTTATCTCTTTATCTGCTTTTCTCCAAATGTTTCCAGACAGACCGGTCTGAGTTTCCTAAATCAGTTCCGTGGCTATAAAGTATCATGACAAATTTCAAGGCATTCTATATTTGGACACACAGAGCAAGTCCTGGGAAGTTGCTCTCATCCATTTCCATGTTTAAACTATTGTCCTTGACTTATAAAAATCATTCTTCCTAGAAGAGCTGAGGGTTTTGTCTTCACCACTCTACAGCTGTTTTGAGAATAAATGCTACTTGTACCTTCTTTTTTTTCTGTGGTCAGAGTACCTTTTTAATTTTGTAAATAATTATTTAAGACAGATGATTAAAATAGTTTTTGCTCTGTATTAAACAATGGCCAATTAAACCTATCAGCTGCAAGGAGTTGCAACAACTATTTTACATGTAGGCATGTTGACTGTTTGATAGCTGTAACAAAAATGTAGCCCAATTTTAGCCTTTTTTTCCATCAGAGAATCATCGTGCTCTGTCTAGTCAGATTTGTGTGCCCAACAGCATTGATTGACAGCCTGGATGGAGTTTCAAAAGACTGTCCTGGTTTTTACTGCTGTAGAAGTGATCAAATTGTACATATGACATTTATTAATAGTTGATAGAAACTTAGCCGTGTAATGATTGTGCAGGACAGTATTTTACGTGTTAAGATGCTGAAAAGATGTTTTGTATCTATTGTATATCAGTAGACCCCACCTGGAGGAGAGAGTCCACCTTGAGGGCCTCCATCATGAAAAGGACATTGACCTGTTGCAGCAGGTCCAGAGGAGGCCACAAAGATGCTCAGAGGGTTGAAGCACCTCTGCTGTGAGGAAGGAGTCAGAGATTTGGGGTTCAGCCTGAAGGAGGCTCTGAGGACACCTTAGGACGCCTTCCAGTACCTAAAGCAGCTACAAGAAAGCTGGAGAGGGACTTTGGACAAGGGCATGGAGTGATAAGACAAGAGGAATGGCTTCAAACTGACAGAGAGCAAGTTTAAACTGGGTATTAGGAAGAAATTCTTTACTTTGAAGGTGGTGAGGCCCTGGTACAGGTTGCCCAGGGAAGCTGTGGATGCTCCATCCCTGGAAGTGTCCAAGGCCAGCTTGGATGGAGGTCTGAGCAACCTGGTCTAGTGGAAGGTGTCCCTGCCCATGGCAGGGGTTTGGAACATGATAATCTTGAAGATCCCATCCATCCCAAACCATTCTCTGATTCTCTGAAATTCTGCATAGGCTGGATTGGCCACAACAGACCATGGTCAGCTTGATTAAATAACTGAGAAAAAGTGATTTGAAGAATCTCCTGACTAACTCACACTACCTCCTAGAGGAAGTTTTGGAAATGTTGGAGAACAACGAGGCAAAGCACTTATGTAGAGTTTTAAGTTTGAGTTGATCATTTTGAGATCCATGCAAAAAGATTTGTAATGTGCCTCTGCACTCAGCTGAGGATGTGTGACACTTGGAGCAAGTGAGAAAGTCTCCCCAAAGCATCTGGCAGAAGTTGTCTGGTTTCCTCCTCTCCCTCCTACATCCTCTGGTCTCCAGCAGTGTCTCCTGTTGGAGTTCCTTCACTGTGTTTTGCCATAACAAGTGAAGGTCTGTCCTCTGTCATTTCCACTACTTGGAGCCTGAACCAGGGAGTTCCTGGTGGGTGCATTTGAAAATGCAGAGAAAATCTCGCTTTTGCCAGGCTAAGGTTGATTCTCCCTTTGGCCAAATTTTTTTATTTCTGTCCACATAGATGTTCATCTGGTTTTAGTGTTAAATACTTACCACTCTTGTTCTCTTTTCATTTACTGTAATCTCATTTGGATATAAAGGCGTTGCCTGTGTATTTTTTTTCTAATTCTACTGTTTCAGTGGCTTTCTGAGGGCTAGTTACGCATATGATTGTAATTCTGCAAACTGAAATTCCAAATCATTCAAAGTGCTTCCACATAGCCACCTTGGCTTTAGCACTTGGTTAATCAGGAGAAGAAGGGTTCAGGTTGTTGGTTTTTTTTCCATACAAACGTCCATTATTGTCCTTTTCTCTATGACTTCAGCATCATCATACTTTGCTCTGGCAATTATCTGACTGCAAAAAATTGTGTCTCTTTATTTGATCATTATACTTCTTTCTCTTTTATTACCAGCATGCAAAGCAGATCAGTGTCAATAAGCTTCCATAATATTTGTAATAATACAGAGTAAATCAATATTTGGTATAAAGGAACAAGGATATATCCATTAAGATTGTGAATTACGGCGGTATTTCTGATGTTGTTTAATATTTCTGTATTCCAGCCCTTCAGAAGGCTAGGATGATGTTGACTGATGAAAATGATATAAAAAAAAAGTTCATGTAGTGTTTCTTTGCCTGAGAGTCCAGGTAAAGAGACTTGTTTGTTGTTTGTGTAATGTTTTAACAGAGTAAACCAGGGTGCTTTGTGCTACAATCTAAAGCCCGCTGTGAAGGCAGTTAATTTTTATTTATCTTGTACCTACAGAGAATACTCCATTCCATCCCCTTCCTTGATTAAAACACTTCCATGTTTACATTTCCACCAAACACATCAAAACACAAGTGAAAGCACTAATTTCTAATAGCCAAATATCTCAATATTAATGTTCCTTTTTTTCCTGTCCTACAGACTAATACTAACGAAAACTAAAATGACATTGTCACACTTGCATATTAACGTGCAGAGAGCTGACTGCATTTACGTTAGCTGGAGTTACCAGATACAATAATAATAATAATAATAATCAAATACCTGATTTTCCTTGGTTTTACCTAGAAAGGAGTTATCTGGAAGGGAATTTTGTGCCACTCTTCAAAGCTTGCTCATGGCTCTGCTTTCTATATAGTTACATTTGCTGAGTTGTGTGGCAAAGTGTTTTTCCTGCTTTTATTCCTTGGGACCCTGGAAGGCAGATCACCAAAGACAGCCAGCTAATGCCTGTGCATCATCATCATGAGGCTTTATAACCTTCCTGGAAGGGCTGTGCTGGAATTGTTGGAAATACAGTCTTCTGTTCCCTTTGATGAAGTTACCGGTACTGCATCCATCATAACATCTCATATCATAAACACTACTGGTGTTCTTGCCGTTTTTCCAAGAAAAAAACTGGTTTAAGGAAATAGAGGAGTGAGTTAAGTGAATAATTCATTAACATGATACATTTCTTTTAGCAATGGCAAAGCTGTTTGGAATGTGAGGGCATGGCTGGTGATTCTTCAGCCTTGAACTATTTTGTCTTGGTACTCTTGTATCTGAGGAATGGATTTCTTATCCCCAAAGTAAACACTTGGAGATAATTTGGATGTCTGCAGATCCCTTGGAGGCATTAAGAACTGTATGAATGTGTTAATTAACTGGTGTTGATGTAACTGGTAGGATCTTTGCTGTTGGTGACGCTCTGTGAGGAGATGATAACACAGGTTGAGCTTTAGATCCATTTTAGATTCTGGATTGATCACGGAGCAACATCTTCTAGGGGAGAGCAGAATTGATGTGCTAAGCGTGGCAGGATGGATTCTTAGCATGGAAAGCCATAAGGCTGCTAGTCTAGGAATATTTTTCCAAGTAGAGTGTGCTTCTCATCTCCAGTGTCCTTCATATCATGTACTTTTATTAGATATTCAGGTAACATGGCGAAGGATATCCCAACCCTGCTAATTTGTTCTCTGATCTTTCAAACCCTTTCTTACATCCTTGTGTTGATTCATGTGGATTGTTCATTTGACTGGACTCATTGCAGAATAGGAGATGCATAAATAGTGCATTTTGAGTGTGTTATGCAAAGTTAAGGAAGATAAGAGGGAGTGTGTCTGTGTCATTGCAGACTCATTTATTTCAGGGGTATTGTACAGAACATACCAGCAGGCTCTACAACACAATTTATCCTTGTGCTGCTGGTGGTACAGAGGAGTGAATAAAATACATTGTTAGAACATAATAAATTGTATTAATACCGAATAAAATAGCATAAGGATCTTGTTATAGATACTGTGGCTGCAATATAACCCAGGGCAATATGGGAATAAGTAACATTTATTACTAAGTGTAATTTTTATGCTGCTTTGAAAATGACAAACATTTGACATGTTCAGTTAATAGGTTTAATTAAAATTCAAGATTAATTTTGAAGATGAGTAACTCCCCTTCATTACCTTTGTAGGAACAAAAGATACATTTCAAGAAAGAAAATATGATTAACTCAGTATCAGAAGAATTGCAAATAGTCTCTTATAGGAGCATGGATCATGAACATTAAATTCTGCCTCCCCCAGCAAAGAGAGAATGAGATTCAAGGCAAATTTGGTTTGCAGAACTACTGGGTTTCAAAAAAGTGATTTTAAAATAACTGTAAATGCACTTGTCAAAGAGCTGAACTGTTGCTTCAGACAGATCAGAGAAGATTAGAATAGGGGAATGTCTTGGAGTCTTGTTGTAAATTTCAAGACGTTATTGAAGAATAATTCAGGTGTAAAACATTGAATGTAGGATTAGTTCCCTGGGTTTTTTTGAATATTCATCCCATAGTCATGTAAAAAACTTGAAAGAGGGTATTAGACAACTAACCCAATTCTTCCACCGTTTCCAAGAAAGTGGCAACACCAGCTGATGCATTGTAATACGTTATATTTATAGGTCAACTTTGCAGCTTTTCCTATTAAGTCTTGTCAGGCTCTGTGATTTATATGATATTTCTTCAGCATGCCTGTAGCAGATATGACTGGCTAAGGTGAAATATGTAATGTGTTAACCTCTGAGCTGAGCTAATGAAAAAGTTGAATTAGGCTAATAACAGTTTAAAACAGCCATATGTTTCTTTTCAACTTTGTAGACTTTCAATCTTAGATCTGTTTTAGCCTCATATAGAAATAGAAAATGTTATTTCTCTAAAAGTACAACATGTTGTTCTGAAGGGTCACCTCCAGGCCTCCAAATTAGAAGCAGAAGAAAAAGAGGTTTGTTTTTAATATGTTCTGAAATACCAATTTTTTCAGGTTATCTCCTTGTGTTTCCTGTGTCATTCATCGATATTCAGCTTAGATTTCTAATCGATTGCCAGATCTCACAGCTGTTTGAAAATGCCCAGCAGAGTTTTTTCATCTCTGCAGCCTTTTCTCTTGAGTCCTTTGAATTAGCTCAAAACAAGCTACGAGCACCACAGCTCTCACACTCTTTTATGGGTTTGATGTGAAAACAAAGCAGGGCTGTACTCGGCATAAAAAGAGACTCTTGAAACTTGTCTGATGGGAGAAGAGAGCACATTGGCCAGGACTCAACTCCTGCCTATCAAACTTGGCAAGCAGGTTTACTTTCCAGAGCTACCCTCGCTTGGGTGACATCTTGAATGATTGGTGTGTCCAGTCTTGTGTGTGCTGCAAACTGTTTTAAATGTTAAATACTACTGAGCACCCTTTTAAAAAACAGCGTATTCTGTTTTGCTCATAGGTGACAGGATTCAATTTTTAGGAGTGATGTTGGTGTCAGTGTCATGCCTTGAAGGACACGGTGTGTTTAATGACGTCTCATCATTGCTATTCCTTTTTTCCCACTTGTGTATCGCACCAGTCTGGATACGAATTCCTAGGGAAACCCACATTAGGGGGACTCATTTAGACCTTGCTTAATTCATGACAAATGTCTGGCAGTGGGGAATTATTAGTGGGACTCCTGGACTGGGAGAAGGCAAGGTGAGGATCTGAAATGGTCTCTTCTATTCTACAGGTTGAGAAATTCTCATTGCAATTAGGAAGTCCCTGCTGGTGACTCCTTCAAGTGCTGTATGAATATCCAGGTGAAGAAGTCAAGCTTTTTGTGTCACTGAGTAAACAGTAATGACTAGAAAATGCAGAAAAGTTAGAATATCCTTTACCCTTTCTCTTTCCAGTAATTAATTTATGTACAAAATTTGCTCTGTTTTCATTATCTTGATTAACAGCAATATGTTTTTATCCCCAGTAGCTCTGCAGACAAATTTTTATGAGTAAGTCTAGACTGAGCACATTTGCCAGCACCCAGTAGTCATGAAGAGTGGCTGTGGTGTCTGGTATAGAGGGCTTAGAACAGAATTAAGTTCCCACCAAAAAAGAATGGCCTCTGTTAGCTGACTCATTCGATGCCTGGAGAAAACCCCTAAAATCACACGTGTTTGTTCTGTGTAAATGGTGTTTGTCAAAATGTTTCTGCCGGGGGATGTGGGTTTTTTGTGTGGACAAGGTTCCTGCTTGGGTGCCTTAGCAGAGAGCTCTGCTTTGCCACGGGCAGTGCAATAAGCTTCCACATCTTGGCTGTCACAGCAGAGGTACCAATCTAGGGTGAATTTAGGTTACTTTTCAGCACATGGCTGTAGGATAGGAGCCCAGGACAATCTTTAGAGTGGAGTGTATCAGTCACCCCCTGTATCCAAATGTGTTTGTGTCTCACATTAATATGTCCTATAGTGTTAAGCAGTGACTACAGCACATTTCTTGGGTAAGACACTGCCTGGTGGCCTGTGGTAGATTTGAATAAAATAAAGATTCTCTGCATCACAAATAAAACCAAAAAGGAAATACCATCATTTGACAGAGCTGTGCTGCAAGTTGATCTTGTGTGTCATTGTCCCCACTTCTTTCTGATGTGAATCCTTTATATCAGGGGCTAATGGTCGCTCAGTGTCCTCTATCTCATTAGGCCATCTCAAATAGTTTCCCAGCTTTGAACAGCAGTGATTTGGAAGTTGCTCAGTTATTCCCCATTGGGATGCAAAATAGAAAATCTGATGCATTTACTCTCTATTTTAGGCCAAAAAAGCCCTTTCAGTTGTTTTCTTGAGAAATACAGGTCCTAGCCCTGCATCATGGCAAGACACCAGCTTAAGAAAATGTCTGCTGCCACTCTATAGAGGATCACCTCATTGGCTTCACTGAGACATTCCCAATCCAGTGGTGAACACGTCCTTACAGAGGATTCATCACTTTCTGGAAACCTGGTAGAATCTGCTTTCTCACTGTCTTTCAATATGAGGCCAGTCTTTAACTCCTGGGATCATTATCACTGTTCTGTTTTACTTTAGGATCTGAGGAAGATCTTCAGATGCCTGTGGCAGCCAGCAATGGTACTTGGTCTAACCAAAAAGGATTACCTTTTCTAGAAAGCTTACTCACACCAAAGAAATTATTTATTCTTAAAGTTTAGAGGCCCAGCTGTTGGAAGCTGTCACCTGATCCTGGAAGTTCAGCAGGAGAAAATATAAAAAGGGCAAATACGGAGTTCTTCATCTGCAGATATATTGAATATAATAGTGCGTTTTTGGGAAGAAATAGAAAACTTCCATGTTTGTCAGTGTAGACAATTCTAGGCTAAACAGGAGAGATTGCAAGGTCCCGTGGTTAGAGGCAAACGTTTGTGTGGGAGGACAAATGATAGCTTTTATGCATTATTTTACTGTTGATATTTTTTGTGTTAGGTAACAAACACATTTAAACCCCAAGCATGTTTGGATGTTTTCTGAAGTGCCTTAAAACACAGAGCTGGGCTGCATTTCAGTCTTTGCAACGCAGAGTCTGGGAAGTTGGCTACTCTGAGAGATGGAACTGAGGTCTGCTTTTAGCTCTGAGGATTTCTTAGAACACAGAAGGTTTTCAGCAAGGGATGAAGCTCATTCCTTTTACATTTGAAAACTTCTAGAAGCAAGTAAAAATAAGTATTGGTCTGTGCATTTCAGTCCCTCAAAAGGGGGTCAGCAGAGGTCTCTTTCATATTTATTTCTCATTTTTCTTTGGAAAACACTGGAAAAGAAAAGTTTTTATCTAATTTGGGATATTGTATATTTTTTTCATAAGTTTTCTTCTACTTCCCCAGGGAGGTTTGGACCTCAAAGAGTCAGATCATACCTCCCTTAAAACTCTTATTTAGTAGGAGAAGATCACAACTTCTCATATTTAGGCAGGGAAGTGAAGGCATGTTGAAAAGAAAGTGGGGTTTCATTTATTTTCTAGACAGAGTGATCTGAATTTTTTGAGATTTGAGATGCCCTTTTGCCACTTTTGTTCCCTGTCTGGTGCCTACCTATAAATAACAAGCCCTTTCCTGCATTTTACTGCTGAATTTCTCAGTATCATCCCCTGTGTCTGGGCTTGTGGGATGTCATATCAGAAAGTCTCACCCTGACCCTCCTGTGTTTCCATCCAGCAGGTGTAAGGCCTTCATACAAATCAAAAACAGGTGCTCATAAGTTACACTGGAAAATAAACATTTTCATAGAGCACTTAAATTCTTCTCTTCTCTTCAGCTTTTTGGAGTGTAGAAAGAGCAGCCACACCAAAAGCTGTTTTAGTGAGACCAGAGGTTCCCCCCAACCCAGTATCCCTCTTCTGACAGTGGCCAGTAGCATTAAGGCTTTTTTAGGGAATAAAATGTCAAATCTAAAGCAACACTTCACCAAATGAGTGCCCTTCTAGTTTTAGAAAACGGCATCCTGGGCACTTTTTGAGCTAGAGGTTGGATACACAGCTTTGTGTTCATTAGGTCATGCTGGACTTTCTCAGATGGATTTATCTAATTAGTCTTTGAAACCACTTTTACTTTTCAGTGCCTGTATCAGAGGGAGTGATTTTTTTTTTTAATGCATATTTTAAGTCAGCTTAAAAGAGCTCCTATGATTACCTATAGTTGTGGGGTTTTTTGTTTACCATAAATCCTTTTCTAAGTGCATAAATCCAATTAGTATAGCTTTTATTCTATCTGTTGGCATTTTAGTAAGCATTTCTGCATCAACATTTTTATCAACAGATTTATATAACAAGCTGTTGTTCCAGTTCCTGTGTACAACTGACCTTAGTTGTGGGAGAAGGAATTGTTTGTACGTGCTAGATTTTATAAAAGAAGCTTACTAATAAATGTTTTAAGCTCTTTTAAAATATGTAAAATTCAGACATGAACTCATGTATAACTGGATTATCCAGCCTTATCCTCTCACCTTCTTGTTTTTACTGAAGCTGGTGTCAATCCACAGCCTGGTTGGTTGTCTTTTGTGTGAAGACGTATCTGTTCCACATAATTCTTTATAAAACATGTCCAAAAACTTTTACTGTTTGTTCTGGACTAGTTATCAGGTATTTCTTGCTATTCCTAATGAACTGAATGGCCTCATTGTTCATTTTTTCCCTTAAACTTAGCATCTTACTGTTTTCTTTACCTTGTCTTTTGCTGTTTCTCCTTCCCCTATTATCTTTGTAAAGTTTTACATCTCCTTGTGTTTAAATTCCAGGGATAATGAGATTTTTGTCAGATAGCATTCAGTGCCTGGGTTTTAGGATTGGAAGCTTTATAAATTAAGGGTGCTTTTCATCACAGCTGTGCTAGTAGCCAGTCCTGTTTTTTATGTATTTCTTCTTTATCTTTTTCTTTCAGTTCTGAGAAATCTTTCATAATTTTAAGGGGCTGAATCTCTAAGAGTATTGCTGGTTTTTTGTTTCCATCCTCTTCACCCTAAATTGGTGGGTGATCTTGTATCTACAGTGTTCAGTGTATTTCTTACCAGCCAGAAGGGAATAATGGGCTTACTTTAATATTTAATAGGGTATCTCCTCTGGAAGCCTTAGAGCATACAGCTTTTCTTCTCCATGTTCTCTGCAGGGAACCTTATTTTATTTTATTTTATTTTATTTTTTTACAATAATCTTTATTTTACTGGTCTTGTCTTAGGTGTAGCTTGTAAAATGCATTTATCTCTAGCTTAAAGCTAGGACTGTACTTGCAGTCCCTCTTTGATTCCATTTTGGAGATTGGATTTCTGATCTCAGCTCGTCAGGAGCCTCTCCCCTTGTAGAGGCTTTGTGTCTCTTCTCTTCTGCATTTTTTGTTTCCCACTTGAGCAACCTGATTTTATTTTCCAAATCCCACGTGGTATCCAGAGCTGTGAACCTTCCTGGGAATTTCTTTTGGGAAATAACACTTGTCATTGCTCCCTTCCATGGACCATGTGTTTCATAACCAGAGGAGTACAGGTAGGGAGCGAACAGGGACTGGTTTTTTTGGAAGATTTTGACTTCTCCCCTTTCAAAGTCCAGAATCAAGCAGTGGCATTTCAAGCTCCTGGTCTCTTTAGTGTTCATTTTCCTTTTTCTATTTTTAACAATTTAAACATAAAGGCAAATTCAGCAATTAAAAAACTATTTGGATGCAACTAACAGGCAGTGGTAAAAGATAAATACCAGAGAGACTTTGAAGTACCCGAACTTGCTTTTAAATTGCCAATCCATGCTGCCAGTGTTTCTTAATATTATGATATGTATCCTTATAAACCCCAAAGGAAATTGTAAAACCTATGCAGGTAATGATTTCTGCACAGGACAAAAATATAGTTTTAGGAATCCAAAATTTGTTTTAAAGCACTGGTTTTAAGATTATAACATGTTAAGTGTTTCCACTTTTTATATTTGTATATATACAATTTATCTGGAAATCATTGAGCTTTTCCTATAATGAAAAGTTTTTTAATGGAAAACCTTGCAGCAGGAGATACTCTTCAGCTCCATTTGTAGGAAACTGAGGGAGGATAAAAGAGAAACAATAAGAACAAAAGTGAGGACAAAATAAAGGCTGTGGGCTTGGCGACTTCAAGAAGGAGCAAAGGGCCGCAAGAAGGAATGAAATCCAAGATACAGAGCAAGGATCAAGAGCCAAGAACATGCACGTGCTGTTTTTAGAGGTGACACATTGGGTGGAGGGGTTGACTCCATACAGTAATAGCTTAGGTAGCTTAGGAGGAAGGGAAGGATATTTCCAGACTACCAGACTAGGAAGGTAATTTTAACAGCAGAGATGAGAACTTACACAGGCAAACATTTTGCAGGTGGGAGAGTGAAATAAGAGAGAAACTGAACAAGTGCTCAGAGAGGAGGTGAAAGTTTTCCCAAGCTTATAATCACACTATCAGCCCATCCCACAGCAGAGAATGAGGCTTTTCAGTCACAACTAATACTATTTGCTCCAGCAGGTTTTGATTTTTTACCAAAGTAAGTGTATGCTTTGTTTCCAGCTGGAGGAGAGTGACATATGGTGTTGTTTAATAATTGAATTTATTTTAGAGCATCCTGTAACATAATTGCCCTTAAAGTACTGAGCACATTTCAGAGCTGGCTCTGAGAATGGAGAGCAGTGCTCGTGCCGTGCCTGTAACTGTGCTGGGGTGGTGGTGCAGAGCTGTGAACATCGACAAGTCAGATAAGTGATCTTCAGCAATGTGAGTGATTCTGGAACCACTGAAATATGGAGAGGTGAGAGATTTCTCCTGGCTCTCTCTCTGCTTTTCTTGTCAGCTGGTTGTGACCATTTGCCAGTCACGATGAGACCAAGTTAGGGCACCTGATTGTCACTCGCTATGAATGCAGTAAATAAATACCCAAGAACTTGCTATTCTTGACTCTTTTTTGTCCATTAGTACTTTCATTGTTGAAAATAGATAGAAAAAAATTGGCATTTACTCTGCTTATCCTTCCTGCATCTACAAATTTTTCAGAATGAGCTTTTGCTTAGGCCCCTTTTGCCCTGCCATCCTGCTTTTAACAGGGCTGGTGTTATTTATTAATATATTTTTAAAAATTTTCATTCCACCTATTCATAAGATTGAACGTGAGCCAGAAGCAGCAGGATTGATATTCTACCTTGGTTAGATAAAAATTTTTTATCATATTAGTAATTTTCTTTGTCATATTGGTTTTCTCTTCCAGTACAAGGTGTTCAGATGTTTATTTTCCTTTCAAGTTATCTGAAATAAATTATAATCTAATAAATGCAAATAGTCGCATAAAAACAACATTAGGACAGAGGGGAAAGAAAACTAAGAAACAATTAATACAGAGGTAAAAATTCTGGGTTTTTTTCCTCCTGTTCCTACAGGGTCCCAAAAGAGACATTCCCATTTCAGGTTCTGCTTTGGTTTTTTGCTGTGCAAGAAATTTCCATGTGTATGTGACCACAATATGGTTCTTCCTCACACTGCTCTGAACCAAGCAAGGATGTTACTCAGTTTGTCAAACAGTTTCCCACCCTCTTGGATTTGTGCTTTATTTATTACAGCATAGTATATCATCTATTGTATTTTACTACCTATTATTAATGCTATTAACCTCAGCAAATAACTTCATTTGTAGTCTTCTACATCATGCTCACAGGTCCTTAAAAGGTAAATCATCTCTTTTAGGGACCATAGTGGAGGATGTTGTGTTGCTTCTACCGTTCAACTTTGTGTCTTTAGAGCCTCCAATAGTTTTCCTGGTACTCCTCATTGCTAGTTCTTCTCATTTAGAGGGAAATTCCTAACTGTCTTTGAAACAGTTAAATGATTATTTCTAGACAATTATTTGGCTCCACAGTGTGTTTTTCCAGTTCTGAATTATATCTGGAATTGCACTTACTGTGGGGGAAAACAGTCCTTTCACTGAGCTCTCTCAGGAAGGTGTTTTTTTCAGCAGATGTTTCAGGAAGCAAAGCCAGCAAATCAAAGGCATCAGTTTATTTTGAGCCATTAACCCTGTGCCACCATGGCTTATTTTAGCTTTGATACAAGAGGCAAATCAGAGAACCAGAGCAGCTGGCTCTGCTGAGGAATCACCCCTTCCATCCCTGCCTTCCATTTCCTTCAGGAGAAAATGAGAAGGACAATATGGAATATAGTATCTATATATGTAACGGTCTCTCCAGCAGTTCTTCTAGTTCTGCAATCAGAAATCTTACATATTGTCAGTCTTAAAGGGAATAATAGGAGCTGTGAGGATGTACTGTTTTGGGGAGGAAGGGAGTTTAACCCTGTGTCTGTGAGACTTGCCATTTCTCTTACCTGCCTGGTCAGGATTTATTTCTTTATACAAATTTAGTGTTTGAGGCCACTAGAGCTCCTTTAGAAAGCTGAATTTCCAGCATCTTTCAGGAGAGATTAATTTCATCTCCAGAAAACCTGTTGGGGAGATTCAAGTCCAAACACAAGGGACTAGAGTTTCAGTAGGAGAAAGAAATGAAATTATGTGTCCTGGGAAGTACAAGAGGTCAGAGAAGAAGAAGATATAATGTTACCTGTTGGTGGTAATGTCTGTGAATCAGAGACAAACTCTCCAAGGAAACATTCATAAATCTGAGCAACTTCTCTGTTGAATTTATTTTAAGTCAAACTGCTGGGTTGGTGGTTGGCCTCTGCACCATGAACAGCATCAAAGTCACTTCACTTGGTATATAAGAACCTGAAATCTCAGATTATCTTTGCAGAAATGATAAATGTTCCTGCCTGATATTTTCCCACTGATCTGCACGGCTCCATAAAATCCATAAAAGAAGGAAGACCATGCATAGTAATTTCTTACTTCCTGGCTTGTCTAGAGTTTACATGACAGGTTAACGCCACATTTTACTGTTTGATGAAGGTATGTTATAACACGCTGCTGTTTTTCCCTTTCCCTTTCTAGCCAACAGCAAAAACCACTAAAAAACCCCTCAAAACCAATCCACCCTTTGGCATCAGAGGTGCAGAGGAGGGTTATTGGAAGAAAGGCTGCTATAGGCTGTGGAAACAAACAAATCAGCAAATTCATTCAATTCTAAACAGGGTTTGTGATTTGAGTAGTTAAGAAGAAAGTAAATAGCAGCCTTGCATTCATTAGAAAGACTCTTCATTTGTTTGTATAAACATCCAAGAAAAATTATGTATGTTTTTAAAATTATCTCAGGTGCTATTTGGTGAAAGGAAGATGTACTCAAACAGAAACAATAAGGACAAGATTCATGTTACCCTGTATAGTTGTCTGTATTTAATCCTGTTGTATGAGGCTGCCTTTGTACTGGAAGTGTAGCAAGAAGCACTGGCAAGGTTTGAGTAGCTTGGCCTGTGTTGTCTGGGTGAGGATGTCTGTGTCCCCCATCAGCCTTGAGGGGAGCATAGGGAGGTGTAAAATTGGTGAAACCCAGCTACATTTGCTCAGCTGAATTCTGGCTTAATTACTTCCTGTATTAAGGAACTAAGGTTTTTTGGTGTTTTTTTTTTCCCCAGCTCTGTGAGTTGCAGAATACAGCACTGGAACAACTCCAGCCATGCAGCGTGCTTTAGGGTGGCGTGGTGATGAAATCTTTATAGTTATTAAAAAGTCAGGCAAGGTTTGCACTAAGTACCAATCCAAATGTTGCTTTACATCCTGCTAACAGCCATTGGCGTGTGTTCCCTCACAGAGCAGTACTGGTATATAAATATTTAAATGTTGAAGGGAATGTGGAAGCACTGTGCATATAAACTATAAATGAGATGGGATTGGTAATACCAAAAGGTGATATCATTTGAAGAACTCTACTTAAATAGTTGCTTTGTGCATTTAAGTAATTTAGGGAATGTTTATTGTCTCAGATAAAATTTCACAATGGAATTTGCTTCTGGGAAACCTGGAACGCTCTGTAATATTCCTAAATATGTCTGAGGGCAGGATTTAAGGGGCACACAAACTGCTAAACACTGAAATATGAGCAAGCCTTTGATTCACTGAGTAGGAAAGTTATTAAAACTCCAGCATGCAGCATTTAAAGGTTATTTGAAGGATGCAGGTTGGTTTTACTGTATCAGACCCTAACCAGATGGGATGTTTAATACACAAAATTGAGAGGAAGAACAGCTTTGAAGTGTGTCTTGAAATCTGACAGCACAACTACTGTAGTTTGCCCCTGGAATATTAAAACACTAATTTGTTTTCTGAAAATGTGGAAGTAAATGAAACTGGCTGCTAAACTGTTGATGTTTATTTGCTTTTCTTTGTTCCCTTGATCTTTGGAGTTGAGTGACTTTCTTTATTATATTTTATTTTAAATTGTAGCCCAGAAATCAGATGCTATCAGATAAAGAGAGATCAATTTCAAAACAAATGAGATCTCCTGAGATGAAGCCTCTGTTGACATCTCTGTAGGGCTCTGTCTAGAGCATTGCAAAAGGTAGCTGTAATGCACTATACTGAATTTCTGTAAATTCAGTAACAATTTTCCTTTTTTCCCCCTGTAATACCTACTTTCTTTCATTACAGATTTGCCTTTCAGCAGAATGGACCATGAATTCTTGTGTGATGCAAAGGAATGTAATTAAGAGCCAAAGAAAAAGGAAAATTCTGTATGTTAGGTCTTGTAAGAAAAGTTGTGGTTGTCCCATCACTGCAGGGCCTTTGTCACTATTTAGCAAAAAAAAAAGGGAAAATATGGACCAATCCATTTCTGTTTCATAAGCTTGAGCTCCTCAGTGTATTTCCTACCCTGAAATGAAATATTCAGCTGAAACTGCTTTGGCCTCATAACTTCCTTCTCTTGCTTCGAGTTGACTGCTTAGCCTGGCATTCCTTTACTCCTCTCACTAGGCTTGAGCGTCTTACATGACACATTTGGCCACCAGGCAATTCAGGTAAAATATCACCTGAAATTATGGAGCCAGGAATTTAAACAAAACTCCAAAGATAAAATCAAACCATCCTAACCCCCTTTATTCTATGTTTTTAGAACGGATTGAGCTCAATAGCACCTTCTAAATGGACAATATTCAAGGTGCCCTTCCATGGGATTCTCCACGTTCTTGTGGCTGTAGGAGGGATTCTTTCACATGTTGAGCAAGGAGTTGTGTGATTTAACAGTGTGTTTTTCTCCTTAATTCCCAAGATTTTTTTTTTCCTCATGAGTTGGCATGTGTCTGAGTTTTAGTAGGCTTAAAATTGCTCTCCTTTAAAGGTTCATTTGGTCAACAGTCCCTGCAATGTACACCAGCTGTAAAGTGTTCATAGTGACTAATGGCCTCCTTCCAGCAACCTAAAATAGTGCTGTTTTTTCTGCCCATGTCTCTGAAACCTGGTGAGGATTTTGGAAAGCCAGCCACTAGGGAGAGACATAAATTTTTCCTGTTTGTCAATGAAAATCCCATTGGTATCTTCAAGCTCGAGTGTATTTCCATGTGTCTGTGTCTAATACATAGAAATAGTTTTCTAATGTATAGAAATGGTTTTAGTGCTAATATTAGGATTTTTTTTCTTTAAAAAAGAGGAAAAATAAGGAGAAACCTAAAATAAAGTTTCTTTTTTGAAAGTGTTAATAAGTGCTAAAGTGGGGAAATAAATTAGAAAATACCATCTCTGAAAGGGGAAAAATGGCTTATTTATTTTCCCAAATTCCTAATCAGTTAATTATTATTTCTTATTTGTACAAGCATGGAACCTATAAATCCTGCTAATCCTGCTGAATAAGTGGTGCACTGCAAGCAATGAGACAAAAAAAGGAGATTGTGTCCAGAAATAACCATCTGTGTAAAAGATGAAAGGAAATTACTGAATGAGCTGGGGAGGACACAAGAAAACCAGGAGATGCTGTGGCTCACCACGATAGGCATCTAACATGTTAACAGCAGCACCCTTGTGAAGCCAAGGAAATGCTTCAAGGTAGGAGTAAAGCAGCATAATTCTTCCAAGAGCAAATGGGCAGCATGAGCAACAGATTGAAGAAAAAAGCTTGATTTAAACTCAAACAGATGGGCGATGGATGTTCTTAGATGCCTGCTAGAGGTGAGCACAGCCTCCCCGGGCAGAACGAGAGAGAAGACACAGGAGGACAGACTGCAGGAGAGGCTGAGAGCAACAAAATGTGGCAGGCATTACATTTCCATATTTCTTATGTGGCAGGATGAAGTCAGAATTCATTAAAGCCTTTTTATAGGTACAGTAGCAACACCATATGGAGTATTTCTGTCTGGCTGTAGACACATGATAGTCTCTGAAGAATACCACGTGCATTCAGTATGAAGTCTGTGACACTGGAACTCTAGATGTGTGTGGAAGGGATATACTCACAGAATTAAATTTATCTAGCACACAAGCAGTTATTTCCTGGGGGAGGTGTGTAGTGAGTCGACCATAACCAGCTGCCAGATGTCCCCTCAGCCACTGAATTGCTCCTCTACCTCAACAGGATGGGGGAAAGTAAGAGATAAAGCTCATGAGGTAAAATAAGAATGGAACATCACTCACCAGTTATCATTACAGCAAAGTTTATTAAGTGAGAGCAAGCAGGCCACATTGCCATGTCTCATTAACAGATCTCTGCAGCTCCAAAAAGTACCTGTGTTTCACGTGCTGCTCCTTAAAATAGTGCATAAAGCCCAACTTTGCCCAAATATCCCCTTTCCAAATGCCCATTCCAGGGAAGGCTTTCTGTAGTGTCCTGACTCTGGCTATGTTAGATGTCGTGGATCCCATTGGTGAATTAATTTCTACCAGTGAGGAGGAGCAGCCTTGGGTGAAAATGCCTAGTCTGAATTTAATATCTCTAAATAGACAAAATCCCGCCTGCCTAAACAGCTATAAACTCAAGAATGCAAATAACCCAAAAGATGGGTGGTTGTGTTGCTGCTGTTGTTGATAAATATCAGAATACTCCAGTTCTACCAGACCAGGGAATGTTTGCAGCTCTTCATCACATGAAGCCCAATTCAAAGCATAAGATATAATGAGAACACTGATGCAAGTTTTGGTGCAGATTGCAGATCTGGGGCTGAAACCATTTCCATTTTCAGTTCAGCTAATTGGTTTCCAATTGCCTCTTTCATTTCACTGCACCCAAATGCTCATTTTCAAATTTGGGAGCAACTAAGTCTGTAAAACAGAAATATTTTTACTTAGCTTGTTGATTACCTGAAGCATTTTTCTGATATCAGTGAACTCAGACCTGCTGATGAGACTGATAAAACAGAGTTACTTAATTTACGTTACTCCTGTAAATTGTAAAAGGTTCCAGTTGGTTCCTGCTGTACTGTTGCACTTGTGTTGTAAGCTCATCACTTGAAATTACCATTAAGGCAGGACAAATTCTTTGATATCAGAAATGTTTTAGATTTGAAAGAAATTTGCATCAAGGAATGGTGCAGGTTTTGCAGGCTGTCTGCACCCATATGGTGTGTCACACATGTGCCTCAGTTGCACGTGTTTGATGTGTGTCTTTTAACCAGCTATCCCATACCAGCCCAGAATAAGAGTTATTTATGAATTTTTTTTATGATAGACTGTAGATATTTTAATTTTGCTTAGGTGTCTGCATGCTAAGACTTGTTACTTGTTAGAGGTCTACCCCGCTGTCCATGTTTTCAGTTTGCCAGGCTGAGGTTGTCTATGCCCATCCTCTTCTCTGAGCTGGCCCTGTTCCTTACATTGAAACCTTTGAGAAAATCTTAACCAGAAAGATTTCATTGTTAAAGGCAGCAGACATCGTGTACAGTGCATTAAATTCAGTCTTTTTCCAGTTATCTTATGTAACAGCATTGTGGAAATCTGGATAAAATCTGAATATGGTAATCCAAATATATCTATTGATCTATATATATCCATTTTATATATACTCTTCGCACATTTTCAGTTGTAGCTTATTTTTATGTTTCCTTTTTTGTCAAGTAATACTTTTATTATAAAGATTTTAAAATATTATCTTAAAGCTATAGAAGTTCCTAACACGTGAGCAGATGTTGAGGTACTTTTATCTTTAGACCATCTAGCTTGTTGGTATAAAGAAAAATAGCAATAGTTTTGAAAAATTGAATGGGATTCAGAAATGCTCAGATGACTAGAAAAATGTGTTAAAAGGATTGGGAGGGAGCTCAGTGTCTTTCGTTGTAGGAAGACAGGGATCTGGGCTGTTGATTGCGATCTGTGGATATCTTTTTCAAGGAACAGAAAACTGATAATGGAAAAAAACCTGGTGGTGACAAAGAAGCGATCCACCAAACTGGAGACTGAAGCTGGACTTCAGACTTGAACCAGGTTGCTTTTCTGAACAGAGAGAATAACTCAGTAATCACAAGGGCACTCACAGGAAGAGTTTGGATTTGCCAGTGCTCAGCACTTGATGGTTTTCTAGAAGTTGTTCTTGTGTGAACACAGATAACTCGGAGGAGTCTGGTGGTGTGTTGTAGAGGTCACACTGCAAGTTCTTAGAAAATCTGTTTTCTTCTGAGCTGGGGCCAGGTGGGTGGGTGTGTTAGAGATGGTACAACCTGTGAAGTGACAGTGTGATCTCTGGATGAGATCAGCCATAGCTGGTGTCAGGTCTCCTCAGGACTGTGATTGCTCTCTGAATTCTTGAATTGGTAATAATCCTAATTCCCCGAGTTCTTTATGTCAAATAGGCAGACTGGCAGGAACAGTCTCTGCTCCATCATGAGAAGAAGGTGAAGTTCAGTTGTTTTCCTCATTGCTCAGTAGTGTTGTTGGTGGGAAATCACTGTAGCCAGCATACCTAGGTAATGATTTTTCAAAGTGACAAGCTTTTCTGCTCCACTCTCAGGCACATGATTCATCCCATTGCATGACTTAGATTGAAAATAAGAATGCTACAGTTTGCATTTTTTTCCCAGTGCAAGCTTAATGCCACGGGCTGAGTTCTCCAGAGAAAGTTAAAAAAAGTCCATACTTATTGATGGCAAGAATTGTGCCTGTTATATGTCAAGACCTTTTGTACAGGTTTGGTTTATTAATTCTGTTTTATTTTCTTTCTAAATTGAGATCTCCTTTTATACAAGTCTGCAGTGATCAAAGAGAAGGATGTGGGATTTCTTTTATTTTTTTTCATTCATCCCCATTGGAGTTAGTAAAATACTGGAAGAATGTTACAAAGGGTCAGACTCTTGGTTGGTTATTGATTCCATGCTACCAGTGAACCTGGTCTCCTTAAAAAATTGTTTTTACTCTTCATTTTGTAGTTGCTGAAAACAATTCAGAGAATGGGATGAATGAAGCAGGAATGTTAAATACTTAAAAGGAAGTAGTTGTGATTTAAGTCACAGGTTTCTTTCGTTGCAAGTGGACAACCTATAAGAAGCAGAAACGTCTGTTTCAGATATAAAAAGATTGAGGATTCTTCCTGGTAGGCAGCATGTATATAATTATTTTTAATGTGAATAAAAGTGACTTTACAGCCTTGAGGAACAGTACCTCTGTTTCACATACGGCATCTCTCTTTTGCAGACAGAAACCTGTAGCAGTGGCACACACATGTAAATATATCCGTATTTGTGAGTTCCTGTGAATGTAGTTCAAAATATTTTGGTATATGGTTATAGTATATACTGCTATTTAAAATTATATTAAATGGGAAAATTATTACTGACCAATGAATCATAATAAAATATACATTTACTGATCTGTACTAATCAGTAGAACATGAAATACTGTGTTTTCTGTACATTGTGTCATCCATTCTAAGAATACCTCAGATACCACTATGTTACAAACTCCAATATGGACTTTCAATAAACATACACTTCAAAAAAATTTATAGTAGTATTTCTACCTTCAAATCCCACATCTGGGCTAACTGTGATCTGTTTGCTACCATGGAGTTTTAAACAAGAAATACCAACTACACTCCAGGGACAAAAGGTTGAAAAGTTACTGGAAAAGGGAAAATAATTTCTTTGTAGAGTTACAGAGAAAGAAAAGTAAAGTTTGATCTGGCTTTTAGCATCTTCTTCTCTATTTCAATCCCTAGTTGATTTCAGCAGTTCTTACCCTCTTAAATTTTGTTTTATATATTTAAATACATATTTCTCCTATAGTCTAAGTTGAATGGTGAACCCAACAGTAGGAACAAATAATCATGTAAATTAGAAGATATACACTGAAATTGAAATTGATCTTTGTGGAGGAAAAATATTATAACTGGTTTTGTATTCTTAGATCTGTGCTTGGAAGTGCTAAGTCATACTGATCAGCATGGGCTTATTGCATTATTTCGACAGTGGAGATAATTAAATGAATTATGACTAAAAGAGGACATTTATATGACATTCAATTATTTAATGATGTAAACTGTCAAAGTTTTTTATTCCAAGACTCTAAAAGCTGAATTTGGAAGCCAGCCTTGTGAAGTCATTGGAATTGAATTTTTCATTAGCTTTAATGACTTTTTTCAATGGTTATTGTATGGGTCTTTGGCAAAATGCAGTAATTAAAGTACTGGTGGTAATTAGAACTTACGGAAAATAAGTGAAACTGAATTTGAGAATAATGTGTGTCTTTCTGCCACAGGACTAGAGCAAAGGCAGGTCTGCATGCTCTGTTTTCAGTTATTTTGCTTTCTCTGGTGGAAGTCATTGGGAAGTAATTTCTCAGAAATTTTGTTTGCCTTCTACCACATTATATTTAGGATTCTGTTGAGGGGATTTTTGCTTGTAAAATTTGAGTTTTTATTACCAGAAGTGTGTTTCTGTGCCAGATAATGCTCTTTTTCAGCATTGGACATCCTGTATGAACACTTCCTGCACAGAGCCCCAAACATTTTGACCATTAATAGTTGTATGAAAAAGAGTAGATGTCCATTTTCCCCTTGAGCCTTCATACCCCATCACTCTTCAGCCTTGGTTCACCTCGAGGAGACTGGTGCATATCCTTTGATTCCACAGTCTTTGGTGATTCAGCCTCTGTTTGATTTTGACTCCATATGATTTATTGTGTTTGCAGTCCTTAGTATTGGAGGACAGTTCAGTGGATAGGGTGCTAGACTAAGAGTCAAGACACCTTATTTTCCAAGTTTTTCTCCCCTCTACTGAATGAACACAAATTTCTGTGTCTAAAAGAGGGGAATGTCTTCCCCTCTGAGGTACTCTGAGTATGGCAAAGAGAGAGAGAGAGAGAAAGAAAGAAAGAAAGACAGAAAGAAAGAAAGAGAAAGAAAAAGGAAGGAAAGGAAGGAAGAAATGAAGGGAGGAAGGAAGGAAGAACCTTTGAATTTTCATAGTGTTCCCTTTCAAGGGTTAACTGTGAAGTGAAAAGGTATGTTACATGCCTGTTGGATAGACTAGAGAAAGCTAAAGGCAGTGGACAATTTTTGTTTGTTTTCTTTCTAACATGCAAAATAGATGAGATTGTCTTGTTTGTTTCATTAATATGCAGAAATTATAAATGTCTTAACTTTGGGCGAGTTCCTCAGGAAATACAGTTACTGTTTTGGTTTTTTCCTAGGTTTTGAATCATCTGTTAAAGTGACAGACCCCTGTTGACAAATCAAAATCCCAAAATGTGAAGCAGAATTGTAATTTTTTGGATATCACTCTTATTTTTGCTCATGTTCTTACAAAGCAGTCTTGTCTCAGGGAAGGGTATACTAATAATTAGTATTTCAGGTTTTAATTTTTTTTTAGTACTGTTTGGCTTCAATAATCAGTACAAACTCTTTCCTGGTTAAGCCTGTTTTGAGTTTATAGTAAAACAGGATTTAAAGTTTGCAGATGTTCCAGTTTTGGGTGTAGGCCAGACTAAAGCTACAAACTTGATTTTCTGCCCTATAAGGGTAAAGACATTTGAGGGTTTTTAGCGAGAATACTTTACTAACAGATCGGGCTTCTCTTCAGAGAAAGCTGCCAATTAAAAAACTCCCTGAGATATTTATTTATGCATTTTTGGTTCTGAATGGCAGAAGTGATGGGCCCAAGCCACATTCCTGTTGAAATTGAGGGGATTTGCCCTTCATCAGCATGTGACATTGTGGCTGGGAGAAGCTTTTCCCCCTGCCAGTGAGTCACCAACACCCAGGAGCCCAGCTCTGAAGATCTGACTCAGAGTCTACCTCAGGCAAGAGTAAATGGAGACCTTGCCTGAGGAATGACTATTTCATATAGGAATTCCTGGGATATAATGTGATTTGTAGCAAATGAAGGGAATTTGATTCCTCATGAAGTGTTGACACGCAATTCTTGTTGGCTCATCCAGGGAGAATTTATTTCTTCCTGTCTGATCTTGTCTGCAGACCCATAAAAATCCTGTTTTGTGCTGCTGAGGGGATGATTCCAGCTTCTCTCTGCTGTTTGGGAAGGAATACCTTGGAGCAGAGGAACCTTCATTAAAACACTTTATGCCAACCTGAGTGGCATTTCAGAAAACTGAGAAACTTTTGAGAAATGGCTAAAGTTACTTTTATTAAAAAAATGCTATTCACTTTATATTTCATTTGTGTTCTATGAAGAAACTTTCAAAAAGCTTAGTACCATTTTACAGCCTCTGTTGGAAAATTCAAGTGTTTTTTTTAAATGCCAGGTTTCTTGGGACCAAGGCAGAAGAATTAAAAGGGTTTCTTGCTCAATTTTTGTCCCTTCCCCTTTCACTGTACCAAAGTATGAAGCTCTTTCCTTTCTGGAGTACCTGGTGCAGAGGTGCTGGTCTAGATGAGTCTTGTGTGCAATTCAGCATCAGATTTCCACACACATGAACTTCCATGAAATTACATTCTGATGTTCTGTGTACTGAAACCACAGATTCCTTCTGACAGAGGGTGTAAAGATGCGTGAAATTTCAGGTTTCTGAGACATATTGGTGGGAAAATTGTTACATCTTCCCATCTTGACAGAAGAGATTTTAAGGAAACAGCTGAAAGCTCCAGTTGAGGTGGTTTTGTCTGGATAATGATGGGTTCCAATCTACCTTGCAGCCTAGAGTCCTTTTATTTTTTTTTTTTTTAATGAATTGCTGTCAGGAGGGGAAAAGAGAATGTAAGTGGCCTTGTGGCTGGTTTCCCCAGTGGAGAATGCCTTGAGCAAGCTGCCTTTGTCTGAACTGTGAGCTTAGCCCACCGCTGAGAGAGCAGCAAGTGATTGCCAAGACAGAACTCAAGCAAGCAAGGGCAAGAAAAGGGCAAGAAGTGTCTCTAAGGGTGCTCTCCCAACTCCCCCACCATGGAGTCACTGGTATTCAAAAGGATGGATAATAAGACAGTTTTGTGAAAATCTGCTGAAAGCTACTTTGGGTAGAAAAAAAAAGTGTATCCTGAATCCCTTCTGTTACTGTGCCCATAGTTGAAAGAGTTTTTTGGCTACCAAATTCTCAGAGAAAAAAGTTTGAGATTTAATTGGAACCTCAGTTCTTTGGGATGATTTTCTCCTGTGTAAGTACAAACTGTCAAAAGTCAATGTTTGAAGTGTTTGATGTCTGAAAATTCTGTTTTCACTTGATATTTGGAACTGCCTTTGATGAAAGGTAGCATTGTGCACCATTTTAAATGTATAGATTTAGACCTGTAGGTTCTTAATTTGCAAGGTAAATTCTCTCCGCAGTTATGATTGTGTTTAACCTATCTGCTAAATTATTGAGCTTGCTTTCAGACTGTTCCTTAGAAAGATTGTTTTGGTTTTCTGAGAGAATGATGATCGAATTTATGACTGTGTTCTCTATAGCAACATCAATTATTCCAATAAAGGCCAAATAAAAAGAGCTATTTACTTGTTTTCTCAGACAAAGACTTGCTGGGACTTTCAAGTAGCTCAGACGTCTGGCTCACAGCAAGCCTCTGTAACACAATGAGTTCTCATGCTGCCTTCACATATGTGCCCACACTCTTCATTAGAGAGGTCCATGAAAAGGCAGTTGTTGATGCCCTAGAGACCAGCTTGTTGTCGTGCTTTTTGTAGGCTGCTTCCCCACATAATGCAGTTTGATGCAGTGCAGCTCAAAATAGGAGTCAGCAGTGCTGAAAATGTCTTTGGTGTTTCATTGAGCTAGTGTCACTTTAGCAGGAATGTGTCTTTGGTCTGCTGGACTAAAATAAATTTGTTGCTGTTGAATGGGAAAAGCTAGGAAGCTTCCTGCTGCTTATTTTACAGGAGCAGAGATTGTTGTCTTGCTGTTGGAGTTTATAGTGTGCTCACACAGGATAGAGAGACACGAAGGGAAGTGTTTTTAAAGGATGGAGAAATGTTCGTTTCTGCTGATAGGAGGCAATTCTGTTCTGTATGAAAAATGGAAAACGGCCTCATCCCATGCCTGTGTCAAGTGACTGCTTAAGGCTAAAGGGTAAGACAAGATCACCTCGCTGATTCACTTGGGCTCTGCTAAGTTATCACTTTTGCTCCGTTTAATGCACAGCTGATTATTGCTTGGCATCAAACTTACACAAGTGAAATTTCTCAGATTTCCTTTTTAAAAACTGCAAGGAGAATTAGAATTAACATAGGAGTTGGTTAGATTTCTTTATTTTTCTAAGAAACTTCACTTTCATTAAGTGTCACTTACACTCTGACCATTATTTCCCTTGGCCTAAAACAAGGGAAGTGATCTCCCCAATTTAATATTTTCCTTTGCTTAAAATTGTGAGTAGGAACATGTTTTATACT
>VZTE01005206.1:221406-243354 GCA_013397775.1 Eulacestoma nigropectus
TTTATCTATAGCATTTAAAGGGCTCCATAAAGAGGCAGGAGGAGGCTGAGGTACCATATTGTACCAATGGCTTTAGATCTGCTCTGGAGCCTGCTGAGGGTTTTATGGAACTCATTTTTCAGTCATGCATTGTTTTGTGCTGGTAAAAGATCTTAATCCACAGTGTCTTTGAAGCACTGAAGATGAGTTTCTCTATCTTTGCTATTGTCTGGAAGTTGGAGGTGAAAAGTTGGAGCAAACAGTACAACAGTACAAAAGGAGTGGCCTGACTCTTTTCGATATCTAATGATATAAATGAGATAAAGTTTGTAAGAAGAGGTCATCTCTCCCCAAACCCTTCATTCTCATTAATATGCATTTCTGTTCCCTCTTCTGTAGAAAACATAATCATGAACCAAAATGACTGTTCCCTTTGAGCTTTGTCACCTCAGGCTTTACAGTGTTATTTCTTTTTGGTTCTCATTTAAGAAACTAGTCAAGTACTGTTTCTGAGAGAGGCTTGGAATGTTAATTAGGTCCAAGAGGTCTATACTGAGGCCATCAAATTAATTTTGCTTCTGTCCTATGTAGATATGAATCTCAGCTTCCTGAATTGAAAAGGCTATTACATTATATGCAAACCATTGTGCCCTGGAACCTCTCAATGTTTATATGCCACAAAGAAATACTTCTGCTCATTCAGGATGTTTAAAATACCTACTTGACAGAGGAAGGCAGCCTTCTCTTTTTACTTCGGACATGTGGCAAAGGTCTAATTAAAGTTAAACCGAAATAATAAATATGTTCTTATTAAATCTGTAAGACTTTTACAAGGGCTTCAGAATTCCTGGACATTAAAAACATAATGAGTAGCGTCCAGCATACAAACTGCATCTAAAATACTTTAGAAAGCTGAATGTTAGCAGACAGGAGGAGAATTAATGTCCTGGGTTTGAAGGAGAGGGGACTTTGTATCATTGGTGTTAGAAACGCATTTCGATCCTACAAGAGAGATGGATGTGATGTTGCTGCAACTAGAAGATCTTATGACAGGTTTACATCTAGGGCCAAAAAGAATGAAAATCGTAATCGAAAACCTAAGGAAGGCATTGTTCATGGAAGCCAAAAAAGGCACATGAGGGTGTAACCTGTCATGTAAATCAATGAAATTACGAGTTTCAACCATTATTGAAGCTTTCCTTGTAAAGGAACTTTGAACGTTGGGGCTGTTGTGCATTTATGAGATAGGGAGGGTTAGATTTGTCTCGGGACTCCTTTGGTTCACTTCTCAGTGCCTTTGGCTCTGAGCTGCCTCGGGTGTTCAATCATTTGTGTGCACCGGCTTGTGCCTCACGTCTCTTTCCGCCTCACATACAACTCATCAGTACCTCAAATACCTGCCTAGGAAACCTAATTCATTTATGAAAGTAATGTCAGTTGGGAAGGACAGATTTAAAATCTTCCTAGAAATTAACTGTCCCTGTCCCTGATTTGGTATTTACTAAGGGGAGATAAGCAGTAATTGCTTGATGACACTGGGGGCTTTTGCAGTTTAATTAATGAATGACTGTAGATGCATTGAGAACTTCTGATAAAAGATACCCAAGACATAGAAAATACAGTTGTTTTAATGTCTTATTGCCAGGACTCTTTCTTCAAATGAGTTATCTCTGGGGTAATGTAATTGTCATGATAGTCAATTAAAAGTCCATGTGCTTCCTCTGTAATTTTTTTTTCTTTTCCAATTGTCACCTCAGGAATAAATTATTCCAGTTAAATTTTTCACATCCAAACTAGGAACTTTAAGTTCAGCTTAAAGGAAACTAGTAAAGGAATACAGTAAGAAAGTGCAGTTTTATGTGTGATGTTGGTAGATACAGCGTAATTGGGATTTCTCTCTGAGAGAGGAAAAATAAAAGTGCTAATCTGTAACACAAAAAAAAAGACCAAAGTTTTAGCTTCTGATACTTTATATGAGAAGGGAATTAAATAAAACACATTATTGAGCTGTATACTGAGGAAGACAAGTTATCCAGTGATAGGAGATGTAAATAGGAACTTCTCACTGAGGCCTTTTCTGGCCTTGAAAGAGCCATTGAACTGTGACTTGATTTCTTCCTCAGCAAAATTAAATTAGGGATTGACATTTTGGTTCAGAATGTTGTGATGAGCATAGGTGAGTAAATTTGAATAGTTTTTCAAATATGTTTGCCAGCAAGATGAATTTCACCATCCAGGTAATTGCGGCTGTTAGTAGTACATCAAATAAATTTTATTGCATGCGTTTTTCTTTAATCACACAAAACTAAGGCAATGATTTAACGTTTTTAAAGTTCTATTTGGGGATGTACTGGGGTTTTTTTGACTGCTATATGCCCTACTATTCAGCAAAATAAATCACAGTTCCTTTCCCCCGAAAGTTTACAAGGTAAAACCACGGTAAAGTCAGTGATACATTCGTATTTTGGTTTCATATGTGTCTGTTCCCCACAACCTTTGATGTTAATTCAGAAGACAAATTTGTACAGTTTCTTTTGGGGATTCAGGGCTATGAGGCTTGGTTTTCCCAACAGCAGATGGATTTTCATTTATCTGTTCCATTTAATTCGTGGTTCTTATAAACCTGATCCCTGAAGGTATGCAGCCGTCGAGAATGCACCATTCCTTATTGCTTTCCTTTCCCAGTGGTAAAGATGCCAAATACATCTTCACTAAAAGTTGTTTTTATATAATAAAAACCCAAGGAAAAGTTAAACATCGCTGCAAAGAGACTTGACAAAGCTGGAGGTGTCTGCCAGGGGAGTGACCAGGGATGGAGAGATGTCTTTAGCTTTGTAAATGCTGTGACGTTGGAAATCTGAGATGAAAAACCTCTGTGTCATGAGCCCAGTCAGCATTCAGGAGGGGAATGCATCCGTCATCAGCACTGTGATTTAAAAGCATAAAGTGGCATAAATCCAATAAATTATTCCAGAAGTTTGTAAGGTTTTTGCATCTTTTAAATATGAAAACTTATGGTTTTCCTTGTGACAGGAGTTAAGAAATATCTCAGTGAACTACAGAGTAATAGATTCTCTACTTAAAAATTACGACCCATATCATAATGAATATATGGCAAAAAGTCCCGTGGCAATAAAAGGAGATGGCCAAATCCATGGCAAAAAGAAAAAAAAGAAAACATGCCCAGTAATATATCAAAACCAGTACATGAATTATCAAAACTAGAGCATAAAAACTGAGCTGGCTCTAATGTAAGTAAATGGGGTGTTTGAGGTAATAGCAAGGACTTCGGTAAATGAATGCTCCAAGGCAGAGCTGTGCTGTGCTGCCACATCCATCCGTGTCCACGCTGCCTCCAGGGATTTGTATTTCCACATTTTGCTGTCGATACTCGAAAAGACTACAGTCAATATAGGTTCTAGCATAGTATTTTCTATATGTTAGTTTTGATTAGAAGGAAAAGAGGATACTCTTTGATCCCTGTATCTTCTGAGAGAAACTGACAGCCTGTGGATTCTTGCTGTATTAAAATACAGGAACGTGCAAAGAAAGGGCTTTGGAACTGGCAATGGGATGAAGCATTGCCCTGACTCTGTAGAAAGGATGTCCAGAGTGCAAATAAGAGCAAGTACAGCACTAATTATTCATTTGAAGGGTTTTAATCTCCAGGCAAATTGCTGTTTAACAAAAAAGAAGTTTTCAGTGTAGATTGGACAATCAAAATTGAGCTATTTGAGCCTTACAAAATAATGTCTTTGTTAAAATGGAAGGTGAAGAGATGCCTGAAACTCATCTAGGGACATTATGAGGAACATCTCTTTGTATTCAAGATTTTTAAGGAACTATATGCTGAGGTAATAGGAATATTTGGCACTTAAGCAGTTTCACGTATCCGGTGCATGGTTAAATCATTAAGGGATCCTTATGACATACCAGTGAAGGAAGAATAATTATTGATAAATTCACACTCTGTGGCTTAAAAATGCATGCTTTGATCTTTGGGAAATCATGTAGCTCTCTGTTAGGGAATTAATGGCAGACCATGGTTTTAACTTGGATGTTTTCATATCCAGTATCTCCTTATTTGAGCTGTGTATGTCGAGAAGCCGTAAAAACCTACTTGGCTTCAATTAAAAAAAAAAAGTAAAAAAAAGATAAATAAATTAATAAACATACCCCAAGGCAAAACCCCAGTATGTTCATGGCTATGAATATAAATGAATGTAACAATAATGCTCTTTCTTTCCTATCTTGTTTTCATTGTTCTGGATACTCTCAAATATTCTTTCTGTATTGAATTCATGGCTTCAAGCGGTATGTCTGCTGCAATGTGTTAAAAATGAGAGATGGAGTCAGGGTGAAACCTTACTAGGACCATTTCCAGTGCAATTCTGGCATCTTTCATTCTGAAATCTAGAAAAAAATTGCAGAAATACCAGATTGTAGCCGAATGGTTTGACTTTTTATTTTTCACTGTTCCTTTGGCAAATGAAGGAAGTTACCATCATCCTCCAGTGATTTTTCTACAGCATTTTATTTTTCAGTTGCACAGAAGCAATGTATGCTTGTCATTTGGGGAAATGTATAGTCTAATGCCTTGAAGACCTTGTGTGGTTTGATTATTTTAAATTTACTGCTCCAAAGTCAACTCCCTGGACATTCCCCTTTGCCCTGTTCTCCATGGCTGCTTCACGTAACTTTCAGGTCTTGAATCTCATGATGTTTAAGCCAATATCCTCAGACAATATCTCCAGCATTGCTGACAGACAGAGGAGATGTAAAAGCTGAAGTAGAGGCCAGCAAGGAGTTTACAGGTACAGGTGCTCACAGCTTTCAGCATTGCTGCCAGTGGTTACCTGGCTCATGCCCTTAGAGCACGAATTCTCCCTGTAAAACCTTTGAGGAATCACACCTTCAGCCTGTGTGGTTTTGTCCTCTCACAGGTATTGGAAATGTTTTCAGGGCTCAACTTTAATAAAACAAAATGTGGCACAATTGAAACAAATCCTATCTGGAAGATATTTTTTAAAATTTTCCAACCGAACCAGTTTAAATCGCTCATGTACTTCCTTTGCTAACCAGGAGGAACATTTGTTTAATACTTTTCTTGAATGACTTTCTTGAATTCCCCCCACAAATGCTCTTTTAGGGAGAGGGTAGTTAGTCCTTCAGAGAGCATGTGGCTTCTGAGGGATTTAGTTAGAAATTCTGTTGCTAGGAAGCCTGTAAAGAGAAATGTGGTATGAATAGCATGAATGCATACAGTAGTCCTCAAATAGCCCTTGTATCTATCTGTCACGTGTCGACATTTGTTTATGGAAATAGCCTTTCCCTGACGTCAGTCTACTTCATTCAAAACTTCACAAGTCTGCTGTAAAATTGTTTTCTTCTGCTATGCAGATGAGTCCCAAGTACCTCTAGTGCAAATTATAAGCTTTGACCTCAAGCAAAGCACTTTTATTGTTGAGTTGCTATACTTCTCCTTTAGCTTTCTCTGCCTTTGTGCAGTTATATGTGTAATTTATTCTTCATTTAAATTTTTTTCTGCTACAGATTTCATAATTGCAGTTAAATCATTACACTGGGACAAGGCAAAGATTAATTTGATTTTAATTAATTTTTTAATTGCAGTATTCTCCAAAGCTTGAGTTACATTTGTTTGTGTATTTAGATTTGCTACTTTGGTCTAACATAAATATTAACCCACTTAAAGCTACATATTAGTATTAATCTTAGAAAAATTCTGTCTTTAGTTTGGAAGACATTTCATCTCTGTTCACCATGAAATTGCCACAAATGAGCAATGGAATTGTGTTGTTAATTCCATGTGCATGGCAGTGAATCATTATTCTTGAAGGCATTTATGAATTATCCTTTGAATAAAGAGTGTAGTTCTCAAATAAATGTGCGGATTTAATGTTATCTCAGAGACACGTCTGAATTTTTCATGTTCTATATCTAGACTATGTTTATCTAGGCAAGGGCTTTCTGCTGTCCCTTTTGGCCACAGCAAAATGTTAAATATTTTCACTAGAAGCAAAAATAAACTGAAGGAATCACAGTTGTCACCAAGTTTCCCCACTTGGTGTGTTTTACAACTCAAGTCCAAGTGTGCTTTACAACTCAAAATCCATTTTGGAATGTAAGTTTACAGCAGGATCTCCGTCTTTGTTGCCAGGTACCACATGTAAAATAAAAAGATAAAAAAAGTGGATCCATCTTGGTATTGGCACATAGATAAATTGATAATATGTGCCCATGTTGGTGCTGCTTCTCAAAAGGCTTCACAGTTTAATGTTTCACCACCCATGTTCTCATGGGAAAGATGTCCCCACTGTAAATTGCTCTTTCCTAGAAAGCTGGTTGGGTTAGGATAGGTGACAAGGCCAGGAGCAAAAAAGGGTTATGGAAGTCTTAATAGAGCAGAACTTGTCTTTTAAATTTGTCTGAAGAATTAAAACAGCAAAATGATAGTCAGTTATGGTAAAAGCCTTTTTTAATTTCTACAATCTCGTAGTTTTGTCACTGTAAATGTTTTGGGAAATGGTGTTTTTTGCCTCTCACACAAACCTGAGGACCACCAGGAACATGGACCTTTTCATTCTTACGTTAGCAATCGTGCTGCTGTTAATAAAAATGAGAATTCCAGTTAATAGCTCTTTGTTCCAGGAGCAGGCACAGGTAGTGTTTGATGTCACCTCTCAGGGTTTGCAGTGTTACTCCAATGAGATCCCTTTGAAAAAGCAGACAACATCTGTCAGCCCTTAGTCATGGAACAAGGCACCGACTGCTGTGTCACACCATGATTCCAACATGCCTTCCCTAGCTTTACTTTGTGTTCAGCAGCAACATTTCAGGAAGATTTGTGAGGATTTCAGGTGCCTCTTGATGAGGAGTGATGCTCCAAAGGCCAGAGGGTGCAGTGGTGGCCAGTGGCTCCACCTGGAGCAGGTGATGGCAAAGCACACAGGAGGCTGAGCCAGGACTGGGTCCAGAGGCACTGCTCGGCATCACACACAGCCCAGCCCAGGAAATCCACAGCCTGGAGACAGCCCCAGGGCCAAGCCAGGAAGCCCAGGGTCAGGTCCAGGTCTGGATGGAGGAGACAGGAGACCAGATGCAGACACAGCTGCTCTGCAACTGCAGCTTGAAATCAGCTCCGGCATTTCTAATAATTTCACTTGTTTCACGACCTTCCTTTTCTGCTAAGAACAGCATCTCCCAGCTTCCCAGCAATGCCATGCCCCTGCCTACATGCTGGTGTCTGCCAAGGGTGTAGGGGACAGTGGAGCATTAAAGATCACAGGAGTAACCGGAAAGATTTACAGGAACTTTTCAAAGTCTTGCAGGAACTTCAGACAGGTTGTTGTAATGGATTCACCACATTATTTAACAGTTCTGAAGTATCTGAGAAATGCATGTATTCCCCAGCAATTCAAGAGCCATTAATTAAGATGTCACTCAAGTGGATTATTCGTGCTTGTACAGTGTCACCTAAACACTGGCCCTGCCTATGATGTGTCCGGCTTGGTGACAGTGATGGAGCTTTCTGATGTTGTTGGGAATGTGACTGTGTACTAAGCTTTTCTGTAAGTACCAGCATAATTCCCATAAGTTTCCTGGATTTTATGTGCTGTTCTGGGTACTGGCAGCTTAAGTGCTTTTATGGGTAGTTTGTGCTGCCGCTATGACATTACAGCATTTGGAAAGATTTTGGTGAATCTCTGCCCAGTACTGTGCCCTTCCTTTATAGAAAAGCTTTTATTGGTGGAGATTAAGTAATAATGAAGGAATCTACAAATTCCATGTTTATTTAAAATAGGATTATATTTATTTATTGAACAGATAATCAGTCAAAAGAAATATGAAGATATCTGTCACAGTGTCGGACACGAACACGCAGATTCCAACAGCAGGTCAGGACCACTGAGCAGAGCGAAGGACCCTGCCCACCTTTATTCTCACCTTTTTATACCTCTCTTAAAACAACCACACATTGGTAGATGAGGTTAACACCTCTGCAATTTTACAGGATAGGAACATAGTCTATCATCTTTCTCCACCTTGGAGAAAGGAATGAACAACAATCCAGAAGTTCAGAAAACATTCTAGGCCGGTTAGAAAAACAAGAGCTATGTTTATAGAAAATGCATGAGAACTTCTACTACAAAAGTAAAAACACAGAACAGTAGAAAAACCAGGGCGACAGATACCATCTCAATGAACTCACCTTCTAGACAAGGTTCCCTTCCACCACATGGTAATAACATTGCAGAGCTGCCTCTCCAGCACATCTCACTGCAACCTTGTCAATGTTTTAATAAGGCAACTGAGAATTACTATGTTTTCACACTGCATTTAGTGCCATTTTACACTTAGGCTTTGTAAAAGAGAAGTGCAATAGGTAAGGATTAAGTGTTAGTACAACTGTAAGGCAGCACTTGTACAGCAAGTGCTGGTAACGTGCCCAGTTCTTGCTGCTGTAGATACCAGTGCTGAGCCTATTTTAAATTTGCTCATGTTCATAGCATCTAGTCATGAACAATGAGTTGTTGCTTTGTATTCTACATTAACAATAAAACAAGAGCTTTGCCTAAAGTTTCTGTGCATGAGCTCTGGCATCTGTTTTTCAGGTACTTTAGCAAAGACACCTAAAGCAGCGTCATAAAGATGAATGTAAATTATTTTGGTAAGTGCAGTGTGGGTCTGCTTTTTTGATTCCTTGTGCTGAAATGATTTTTTACCTTTCTTTTTCTGGTGGTTTCTTTTCCGTTCTGCTGGTTGTTGATTTGTCTCTCAATGAAGTGTTTAGGGTTTGATATATGCATGAAAGGATGTCTTCTCCAAAATCCATGTAGTACATATTATTTGCTATATGCCTTGAGCCTTCTGTGCAGTCATCTGTATTCATTCTGGAAAGATGACAGAAAGATTCCTAGTAAGAATCGGGTGATAAATCAGGATTGCACTTTAACTGAAGTAGTTGCAATCCTGAATTTGCTCAAATGTTTAACTTCCCATACTACTTTATTCTAAACTTAGAGGAGATCTGAACGTTGCGTTTTCAGCTACCAAGATGAATGGAAATACTTACTGTGTAGGTGGCTGGCTATAGGGTTTTATCACATCTCTAAAATAGAAACAATATTCCTTTTCATTTTTGTGGAGACTTTTGCCCAAGGATGTTAATGCAGCTTTATAACATTCTTGAGAAGGAGAAGAACATTATTAAATCTAGTCTGCCAGCAGAGTAGATTTAGCCACACTCTAGCAGAGAGCGTGTACCCCAGTGGGGAGCATATTTTCCCTGTCTCTGGAGTTTAGAGCTTATATTAGACAAAGTCTTGGTGGCAAATACAAATTTATTTGCAGATAAATAAGTGCTTCACAGCGTTCATTCTGTCTCATCAATATGGTTCATCAAATCACGGGAAACTGCTTGCAGATCATTGGGATCAAACTGGGACTAATGTAAATAAGTCTGTGGCATCCTAACAGCAGTTCTCCCCATTTAATACAATGATTAAATCTGACTTAAATCAGGGGATGTCTTTTGTGTGGGATAAATAAAGATAAAACAGCACAGCATTTCCAGGACCCTTTGAAACTCTGAGTAGCCCGTAAGAGCTGTATCATTCAGAAATCAAAGTTCATGGCAGAGGAATACACTGACTCTGTTATGATATTTTAAAAGCCACAACATGGGTTCAACTTAGTTAATTATGAAATAGTGATTAACATCTTCTTCTAATGTTAGCTGGCTGATGCCGTGGGTAGCTCCCTTTCAGAAATGTATTTTTTTTTCGCCCTTTGAAACACATTTCCCCCCACTTCTTGCTCTTCCTCACCTTATTTTATTTTTTAATTTGACACTTAGATATGGACAGGCTTGTTGATTAGAAACTGAGATGATGCGGCTTCTTTGGTATGTGGGTCCTCTGAAACTCCTTTTCCCAGTGGTCTCGACCTTGTTCTTCCTTTGGAATATGTAGGTCAAATTTGATAGAAGATTTGCTAGAAGATATCAAAGCATCTTTGCTTTGTCCCTGTGTGTCTTCCTTGTGGTCTAGTAACTATCACTGTAACTATTTTCAGGTGAAGCACACAATGAACACAACCTATTTAAGGCATTTACTGAAGACATTGAGGGAAAAGCACCTGGAAATTTATTCTGTCTGTAATTCCTGGAGCTTTGTCAGTTGACTGAGAACACATGGAAAGTTAAATGATCTTATATAAGACAAGGCCTCAGAGAGAGGGGGTGAAGCACATGGTGGGAAAGGTGGTGTTGGAGGCAAGATGGGTTCAGCAGTACTGGGAACAAGTCCTGTGCTTCAAAGGGCTTGGCTGTGTGCTTGCTCCATAAGGCCATCTAAAAAAAGCCTCCTTCTCCTTTCTCTCTTTCTCTGCTTTCTAGAAAATTCCAACAAACTGTACCAGCCTTAGAAATGCCTTGTTGTTTGCAGTCAGGGTTTTTTAAAATGGATGTATTTATGTGGTAGTTGATAGAAAAAAAAATCTAAATAACTAACATCTATGTGATGAATTCTATGTGCTTGCCTGAGGAATCAGTGACCTCTTTGATTTTCACAGTGTTTTCAATTATTTCTGACTCAGTCTGAGAGAACTGGGGTTGTTCAACCTGGAGAAGGAAAGGCTCTGGGGAGCCTTAGAGCCCCTTCCAGTGCATAATAGGGCTCCAGGAGAGCTGGAGAGGGACTTTGGAAAAGGGCATGTAGTGACAGGATATGGGGGAATGTCTCCACAATGACAGAGGACAGGGTTAGTTGGGATATTGGGAAGAAATTCTTTACCCAGAGGGTGGTGAGGCACTGGCACAGGTTGCCCAGAGAAGCTGTGGCTGCCCCATCCCTGGAGGTGTCCAAGGCCAGGTTGGATGGGGCTTGGAGTAACCTGGTCTAGTGGAAGGTGTCCCTGCCCATGGCAAGGAGGTGGACTGAGATGGTCTTCAAGGTCTCTTCCAGCCCAAACCATTCTGTGATTCCATGATATGCGCTGGGAGAAGCAGGAATGCACTTTCCTAAAGGAAAAAAAAAATATTCTATAACTATTTTGTTTGCAGATGAAGAATATCGTGTGTAAGTGTAATGGATCTATCAGCTGCAAGTGATTTCTCTGTATATAAAGAGAGATCAAAGATATAACCTCCCTAAAATAGACCTCTTTATGTAATCATTATAAAGTATTACCACAGGCAAGATAAATAGAGGCTCATCATGGTGATAGAAAGTTGAGTTCAAACCTTATAAGAAAAGTATTTTGCTATTATTGCTGTTCATGTATTTTAATTATTTATAAGCATACTATCAAGAACAAGACAGGGTCTTTATATATAAAAACATTAGAAAGCTGATATATTTTTCCTTTTTCTTTCTTTAAGGTTTTGACCAGCAAAATGCAGGCTATCTGATAGCAGTTTGAAGTGGGAAGAAAATTAGAATAATATAAGAGAGTTTTGAGTATTTGACTGAAGTGAGAGGGAGCAACAACTTAATTAGTTTATATCATGTAGCATCATTTCAGTTGCTTTTGCTAGGGAAATAAAGTATGAACTTTTAGATTGTGTTTTATGAGCAGCTTTATAAACCTCTTGTAAAATTTCAGTAGAGGTTGAGAAAGTTGATCTTGGAAACATTTTTGCAGCAACCTCAACTTGGATGTGTGGAAGCAAAGATTTAGTGTTGTTTATAAATGTTCCTAAGGCTAGGGTCTAAAAAGAGACAATAGCTAGTAGAGGTTTTAATTCACCTTGTATCCAACAGAGAGATGTCCAGAAGGAGATGCAGCGGTGAGAGGCACCTCTGCTGGGTCCTGCCCCTCTTCCTTGAACCAAGGACTTGTACTGTGCAGTCGTTCTGTCTTTTTTTTTCTTCACAGTAGTCATTTAATTATTATTTGGCCAAGCTGCACTTACTGCAGTATCTTTCATACTAATTTAGGCACTTCAGCTCTTGAATGATCAATGTTGACTGTGCTCAGAAATCTCATTGAACCTTTCCAGCCCTGAGATGTGTTAAAGTGTATGAACTGGTTTTGATGTGAAGTCCTCTGTGACAAACAGGAATAACTCATTTGGGCTAATATATGTATTCCATAAGCAGCCAGTGACCTTGCTGTCTTGGCTGGTTTAAGGCTGTATCTGAGTTAATGTTTGTTGGTTCTCTGGGGGCTCTGGGGTTGCTGCTTTCAAGAGTTTTCTCTTCTCCCAAATATCTTTTTGATATTAATCCCCCTCACTTGCAATGCTTGCTGTACGTCTAATTCTGATCACTCTATATTCATACTTGTATTTTAACCTTTTCCATCTTGACAGTATTGGCAATGCTCACTCCAGTGACATACATGAAACATTTCATTTTAACTATACCCAGGTCCAGCATTTGCCTCACAGTTCTAACACTTGTTAATAAACCCAGTGACAACTACCATTACCACTCCATATCTGTCCTTTGATCAATTCCTGTTTATAAATAAAAAAACATTATTAATGTTTCATTTCAAGCCCAGTAACTCACAGTGGAGAGAGCGCTTTCTCGGTGTTCAGACGGGCAGTCAGATGTAACATGTCCTCTCCATTCACTAATTTGTGTAGGCTGATGAAAAATTGCTTTCCACATGAAATTAAATATCCTAGGAGAGAAGATGTTTTGAAAGCTGTGTGGCAAGAAATGTTCATACAATAATTAATATTCAGTGCAAAAGAGAAGTTGGCTGTTAATTTTCACAAGTATTTTATGATGGCAGGAGTACTTTAATACAGAAAGCACTTCATAGGTAGAGAAAATAGATAATTATTATCTGTGAACAACAATAGAAGCTATACATCAAGCTGTTGATGTAGCCATCCCATTTTTAAGATTTAGTGAGGCTTGCTTTTAATTTTAGTCTCTACCAAGCCTTCCTGACATATCACTGCAAAGTCTCTCAGTCTGAGAGACTGAGCGCCGTCTCCCCTCCATAAACAAACACACCCCATTATTGTATTGTCTGTGAGTACAAAACTCAAAAGTAATATTTAGGCAATAAACTTTCATAAAATTTGGTTGTTGTCTCCTCCACTTTTTTTTCTGTCTTTTCCTTATCACACAGTAGATTTAAAATTAAATAGGAACATAAAATTTGTCCTACCAGCTTGCCAGTGGTTCTTGCCACTCACTTTACCCAGGCCAGGCTCCTTTGGGTCTTCTGAGCAAACACACCTGAGGTCAAGCATCTTTGAAAATACTTGAAAAGAGACAAAATGGCTCCATAGCCCTGCCACAGTCTCACCTGCTCCTCCTCAAGGTAAAAATGTGCATCTCTACCACGTGTTCTTTATTAATTGAAATAATAACCCATTCTTTTGGTAGAAAAAGGAAAGTTTATTATAAAGTCTTACTGAGCCATTGGATTTACTTTGGATAAATGGATTTAAAGACTTATATGAAGTTGCCTTTTGATTTTACTGCATCTAAAATAGTAATCAGCTAGTTGGTGTCCATGTGGAGTGTTTTCATGTGCGTAAAATTTGCATTTGGGCTTTTAATTGTTTTTTTTTTAATCAGACAGTTAACAAATGGCTGCAGGAAAGGCAGAGCATGGTGAGCTGCGCTGCTTGGACTTGCTTTAATTGCAGTGCCCAGCAAACAATTCAGGTCTTAATTTTCAGTGGAGGATACTAATATTGGAGTTTATTTAATGGCAAGTCTGTTGCTGAGGGGAAGCAAAAATCCACTAAAAAAATTATAAAATATTAAAGGATGTTTAAATGAATACCATTTCCAATGAATATTTGTGCTGCTCTCCCACACACACTCGTGTTCTACCATAGGTCAGGATCTTGTCATCAGAATTTGATTTAAGTTATGGTTCTGGTCTCCACAGAAGAGGTGAGATCAAACCATCCTGTGCCTGGTGGGAATCTTTAGGTCATACAGCATCCCAGAAACAAGTTGTGAGTGTGATGGGTTATGTTGTGCATCCCCATTAGACCAGCATTTCTCAGAATGGGGGAGAGAGCCTGGCAGAGTAAATGAAAATGAGTTCATTGCTCAGGGAGGAGAATTTGTAGTTGGAAATGTTTAGAAACCACTGCTACAAACTGTCATGACTTTGCATCTTTGTCTCCAGACAAAGGCAAGGGCCACAATTAAAAGATAATCCAAATCTTCTAACAACTTTATACTTTCTGGATGCTGTGGTGGCTCATCACTCTTGTGTTGATGAAATTGGTCTCTTCTCAACATTGATCCTAGTGTTCTCTTCCATCTTCTTTTCTGAATGGGCTGGAGGAGTGCTGTCATGGATTACTGCATGTTGGGCTGGTGTCTCAGTCATTAAACCTGGCAGCAGTGAAGGATGGGCATCTCCACAGGTCTCCTGAGAAGACTGGGGTGGAATTTCTGCAGTGTCTCCTGTAAATTTGTCTTAAGCTCCTTGGGCAGGTGCCTTATGTGTGGGTCAGACTGGATCAGCCTAACACGAGTGGCCAGAAGAGGACTTCATTCCAGTTGTATTTTGGCTTACTGCTGTGCTTCTCCTGAGTCTCTGTTGGGGGAGAGAGAAAGGTGGGAAGAGCCAGCCCTACTAAACACTAAAGCTGGGGAGTTCTCATGTGAAAAACTGATCTTAGAAGAATAAAAATTCTATTTGAATCCAACTAAAGATGATTTTTTTAAGGAAACTTAGTGATGGGGAAAGCAGAAAAAAAGAGACAAAAATTGTTGATATGATTTGCATGTTCTTCAGTAGAACAACAAAAAGAAAGTTTGGTCTCTAAAATGTTGTGGAGGTGAAAGCAAGATCTGCCTGTGTTAAAGAAACTCTCAGTGGCACATGGGGCTAAATAAGGATTTGCTTTCCTGGTTGAATGCCCAGCCCTGCTGCTGGTCATATACCTGCATGTGCAAAGTGCTCTGTGTAATGTGGTACCATCAGGGGCACCTGGAGAAGATGTATTTTGGTTCACAAAAAACATTACCAGTGTCCTGAGGAGTGGGAGACCAGTGGACATCCAGCTCTGTGTGTCTGGAGAGTGGATGTTAATCTAAAGAATTAAATTTGGAGCTCTATCAGTTTTTGAGACCTGAACTTTAGAGTCTCTGAAACAAAACCTGGCCTATTCCAGCACCTCTGTGGAAAGCTGAGTTCTTTTTTTGTATTTATTTTTAATCTACTCTTGAGATCTAGCAATGGGATTTCTACCACTTCCTCAGCTGGTGGTTTGGATGCTCATCTGTTATTTTCAAGATGTTTGCCAAGATCTGAAATAGTACTCAGAACTGTCCTGTTCTTCCACATCCTTAATTGAAGTTATAGCTACAAATTTCAAAGGTGATCATAAAGGTTCTGAAAAAAGAAAAAAGAGTATTTTTAAAACAGCTGCGCTACAGCCTTTCTCTGAAAGAGGAGAATGAGGAAACATCAGTATTTTATTTCAAGTAATGGAGAGTATCCCTGTTAATGATGGATAAAATATCCATTTTTTTACTTGGCTAATGGCTGTTATTTTAGTATTCATAAAACATGGAAATATTTGCATTTCGCTTGTAATTTTTGGGCCGAACAGCATTTTACAATGGCCAGATTATGGCAAAGGTTTTTTTCAGTCCTCTCTTGAGAGAAATAAACCCGTATTAGGAAAAGCTGCAGGTATTGGTGGTTCTTCCTAGCCAAGAGCTAAAGCATTCAGCCTCGTAGCTACAAGGACAAATGGGGCTGCAAAATGTGGATACAGACCTGTGCTGTAAAACACTTTGAAACCGGCACAATTTCCTATTTTGCAAAGCTGTTTTTAGCCCTGTTCAAGCCTGGCCAGAGAAATCCCATCACCACCTGGCAGGTGAGAGGCACATTTTGAAACATAGCAACAGGACAGTTGTGAATCCTGCTATACAGAGCCCTCTAAATGCACCAGAAGGATGCTCAATGTGTATTAAGAAAGAGGTCGGGTCTTGTCTGTACTCTGGGGAGGTGATATTTGATGAAATTGCATCTGTGCTTCCTCATGTTATTTATATCCAAAGATATTGCGTTCTGATACAATCTCTGTGTTATCTCTGGTACATACAGTCTCCCTCAGGCTTCTCGTGAAAATGAGGCATTTATGATTTCCCTGGAAAATTAGATTTTACCTAAATACAACCACACTGATTACAAAAAGCGCTGCAAAAATCTTCGCATTTAGGGTTGCATGAATATTTCCATCCTAATTCCTTGACTGTGACATTAAACCTTTCTGAACTTTTCCTCTGAGGAGAAGCTCTTCCCATCCTGATATCTGTCTGAGGACTAATACATGGCTTTTCAACTTTGAGTAAAACTTGTTCGTCTACTTTTGAACAGAATGGGAGACAAAAATAATATTTTTCTTCTTATTAAATAAGCACAAGCAAATAGGTCTTGAAGTTCAGGTTATATCTTTGGTTGTAGGGAGCACCATCAGCCACAACTTGAATACCTTTAGAGCCTTTAATAATTCATAATTATTTTTAAGGGAACTTTAAGGGATAATTTAACCTTTAAAGGGTTAAACAGAATTTGTCTATAGTATTTGAGTCTGGACCAGATGACCCCACTGTGGTCTCTTCCCACCTTACCCATTCTGTGATTCTGTGATTCTGTAATAGTTTTTTTCTTGCTTTAGACTTCGCAGATCCTTTAAAGAAAGTTTTCTTATGGCTAAAGAGAAAACACATAGGGTTTTTAACTGTTATTTCAAATGTGACTGCATCTGAAAAAAAAAAGGCTTTTGGGTAGAAATTCAGCAATTTAGTGACTGCTTTGTATCCAAAAATGGCACCATATGTCCTGTAGGCCACAAGATGATCTCGAAAACAGTACTTTGTATAAAAGCAACCCAATTTCTTATTTTTGTTGAGACTATTCAGCCTCTTTTATCTGTATTAAAGTACTACCTTAGGGGACCAGTGAGAGGAATTTGGTCTAGGAATTTATTTTGCTAAATGCTAGAACAGTAAATGCAACAGTTTTGTTGTGGAAAAGAACTGGGGCAGAACTTGGAAAAGAAGTGTACTTAGCTCAGTGCAGGTGATATTTTTAGCAGGAAACCTTTTGGGTTTGATCACTGGCAGGATGCTCAGAATTGACAAAATGCTTGGAAGTTACAGGATTCGTCTGGATTTGTATTGCTTTGTTCTGTAGGAAAGAGGCCAGCCAGGAGATCTCTCTGTCCCCACAGAAGGAGGAAAAAGTGTATTTGGCCAGACAAGATGACTGCTACTGAAAAGAAGCATCCATGGCAATGGGCTGCTCCTCATGTTTGTTGAAATGCAAGGGAACGAATTGTTACTTCACTTGTAAGTCACCACCAGTGCATGAAGTCATAAAGACGGGGTATTTTGAGTTTTGGCAGCTGTGAAAGGAGAAGGACATTGTTTTCCAGATTTATATTATCTGTCATGGTTCCACCTTTGCATTTTTTCCTATTTAGCTCTTGTGAAGAAGGGCAGCCTTTAAAAATTAATAAGTGCAGTAATGATAAATGCAACAGTGGATGGGAAGGGAGGGGAGATTAGTTTAAAGGGAGAGTTGGCAATCATACAGAAACATCCTTAAGCAGAAACCTAGAATTTTTTATGAAAAGCAGACCACTGCATCTAAAACCACTTGAAATGGAATATGGAGCCCAAGCAACTGAAAGTTAATTTTAATTTTTAATGATAACATTTCTGAAATGTACCGAGCAAACTTAAGCAAAGCACTTGCTTTTCAACAGCAGTATCTGCTTCATCCTCAGTATGTGTTTGAAAACTTGTCTGTGCCTGCTAAGAGAGAGCTGCAGCAATGCTTGTTGCTGGCTTCCAGCTGTCCCATTCAATGTCATCAGAGCATCTTTGAGATTTGTGAAGAAGTTCTAACTTACTCAAAAAAATCAGCAGCTTCCAATTTCATATGTTAAATTATTTAATGAACTAGGGGAAAAAGAGCATTGGAGATGTATGTTGGTAAAGCAGAGGTATGGTACACCAGCTTCTGTGAAATTCAGTAGATTTGCATGCATAACTAGAAATATGTCTAGCAAAGTGTCTTAGCACAAGTGTTTTCTAGCATTCTGCGTATTTAAAGTAGAGCCTGGTTGAAAATCCTTACATGAAAATAATCACCAGGCTAATTGGATAGAGGGGGGAAATACATAATCACAGAATCACAGAGTGGGTGAGGGTGGAAGGGACCACAGGAGGTCACCTGGTCCAGCCTCCCTGCTCAGGCAGGGTCATACCAGGACGTACTGGACAAGGTGAGTGAAAATGGAGGTAAAAGGATGTTTTGCACAAAATCACACTGTTTAAAAGAGGTGGGATGATGTGAAATAAAGGGGCTTAGGCCAAAGAACACCGTTCCCATTTTGGACACCTTGGGAGGTAGGAGGGAGCTGGCTGCAGTGGGTTTTGAGGGCAGGGTGGGGCATGGTTTTGACATTGAGGAGATCACAGGCAGCTCTGTAGAGGTGGGGAAAGCTCTCTGCTGCTTCCACACCTCTGTGCTTTGGTGTGTGATATGTGTGGGGAGTTTTCTTAGAAGTCCATCAGTAACTTGGTAAGAGTAAACCAGGCACAGAGGGAGCCTCTAAAGCACATGGCTGAGTGGAATAAAGATCCCTTTAATCAGTGCCTGCTTTTCTGTATTGCCCAGTCTAGAACAGGCATGGAAAGACAAATCCAGTGTCAGGTTTCTGAGTGAGTCCAAGGTAAAAACAACATGCTGTGATTGTCATAGCTGTCTGACTCAGAGAGGCTTTAAGGTGTGTGCTTCATCTGCAATAAGTTTCTTATTTGCAACAAGTTGCTTTATTTTCACCCAGCAGAGACTGGCTTTTTGTTTGCTCTCCAGTTCCTTCATGTAAATGGATATTATGTAACAAGAACCTTGTCCTCCTCTCCAAATTATGGGAAAATCCACACTATTGATGGCAGTTGGGTGAGGAGTTCATACATAAGATTGTTTTCAAGCCCCAGGGATGGCAGGGGTTCGTCAGGCAGTGGTCTGGGTGCAGCACTCAGCTCCTCTTGCCCAGTTCCATAATGGGGCAACTCCAGTGGAAATTAGGTGCTCAATTCCAGATCAAAACACATTGTGTTAATCTCCCTGTACTACCGGTTTAGATTAGAGTGGTTTCTTTAATCATATTAACTAAAACCTATTAATTGCTTTCTCCTCTTGAATGATGTTTTGGAGAGAACTTCTACACATCTCATTTTTTGTAAGTGATATGCTGAGGAGCTCCATGCAGCATCCTCAAGGGATCCAAGGGTTGTGGACACCTCAGGGTTATCTTTTCCACTGGCTTGAGGAATCCTCATGAACACAGGTGCATACCTATTCCTTCATGGGGTCCAAAAGAATTCCTTAATGAGAAGCAAGCTAAAACCCATTACTGTAAATCTCTTGTTTCATACCATGGACATGACTAAGCTGAATGTGCTGATAGTTCATGTGCTCCTGTGTTGTGTTGCTTATACCAAATTAAATGTGCTTTTGGACATCAGTTCACTTCTCTGGGTAGTTTTGCCTATTTTGAGCCCTTTACAGGCACCATACAGAGGTAGTGAACCAGCAGCGTTAGAGACTAAGAATTTGACACTGCTTTGCAAGAAGTACAGTTTATTCTTTTACTTCAACACTATGTCATTGGTGTGCCTGGGCAGAGATTTACTCTGTAGCATTTGTCACTATGGAAGTAGGCAAAGGCTGCAGATTTTACTCTTTAGATTCGTGGTTTAGTTATTGTAGAGCAAAGGGAAAAACTGTCTGAAGCCTGTAATGGAAGCCTTTGCTCCTCTGAAGCGCAGCAGCTTGCATTACTTTGGAAACTTGGCCCATTATTGTTAATGGAACCTGTTCCTAAAATCTGTTTCCACAAATGCTCACCAGAAACAAAGCATCACACAACGAGATTTATAATTATAGAGAGAGATCTCTTCTCCTTTTTGTACTTTGTAGTTTATTTGTGCTTTCTCTGTTATACAGAAACATATGGAAGAGAATAAATAGAATAAAATCATGTCATGGGGGAAGGCAGAGAGAGATTAGGAGACACAGCCAAAAGAGAGAAAGCGTGTTTCCACGTATGTCACTTCCATCATTACAATACATCAAGTCAGTTTATAGTCTGTCTTCTTGTTTATAAGAGTATCACAGTCTGGACTGAAACATGGACTCTTGAGCTGACAGCACTGAAAATCTCCCTGCTACAGCCAGGATGGCCCAGCTGCCTTTTTGGGTCGTGTCCCAAATGGTGAGCAAGACACACCAAGTGGAGTAGTCTGTGGTGCAAAGTGGTTGTTGTAACAATGTACAGGAGGTTTTACTCTTCTTTCAGGGACAGGATATCCCACAGTGTTTCAGGCTTTCAGTTTGACTGTCAGACCAACTTTGCTTTCTGAAGACCTTGCAGAGATTTATAATGAAGGCTGGAGACTGAAAGAAATGGGAGGAGAAGGAAGATTGAGGTATTATTGTAAAGAAGAATTGAAACACCTGCCCAGTACTGAGTTTTCCTGGCAAGCCAGCCCTGGTCAGTACAAGGCTCTGAGAAATTAAAATAGCTCCTCATGGCTAGCATGGATTTATAGCTCTTCATCAGTTCTTGTTTAGCTCGTAAATATCCTTGAAGTACTTTTAAGATACATACCTTGCATAAAATGGTGCACGTAATAAAATATTGCAAATATTTAGAAAAATTTGAGCTTGTTTGTTTAATTACTGTGTGTTACTGAAGGACAGTGAGAACAGAGAGAATTTAGATAGGAAGAGCTGAAGCACAGAAACAAGTTTAATTTTTTCAAATCTCTCTTGTGCAATACAGAAACCCTTGTAATATTGATCCCTTGCTTTGTATTACTTTAAGTGGTAGAAATGCCCCTTCTGAAAATTTCTGAAAGTACCTGAGAAATATCAAGACTTAGCTGTAGGATTGTTGTTACCATTGATTATAATTTAAAGTGACTCATCTGCTTTCCTTTATGTTAAGGCGTGGGATCTCTTCATTTTGTGTACCGATCCACTCCTCAGCTTGCAGGTGATGAAATGTGGACTCTTTGCCTTAGGAATAAAGAGGCAGCACGAAACACTGAGCATTAGCTGCCAAAATAGCTTCTGCACTGTTGTGTTTAGGACTTGCTTTGTAGAAAATTGTTTCTCTTCACTGTAATTTTGCTGTTACAAAGAGGAAAGATAGTGGCACATTGTGCCAGAGCAGGGCAGCCCATTAGAAATTTCTCTCTTTGATCAGAGGAAAAGCATAACTAATTGCACCTCATCTTGTCACCCAGTGGATTGAGGCACTTCAGGTTGCAGGGGCTTCTGTCCTCTTGAGATGTGGTGTGGCCTGATATTGATCCTTTCACTTCTAATTGAGCAAAACTCTTTTGTTAGCAACCTGTAAAATGGAAGTGATAATTGTTACCTAGCCAGGAGGAGTGTTATGAAGTCCAATTAGTGCATATTTTGGTGCGTATGGAGGCAAAAAAAAAAAAAATGTACAAATGCTGCATTGATTTTTCTCTTTTAAGACGGTATTAATTCTGCTCGTGTGGAATTGTTCTCAGGGCTTTCATGTACGAGATGGGCAATCTAAGCAGGCTTTGCAATCTTAAAATATTGTGGGTCTCAACCAATATTAAGTACAAAGGCTTTTTCTCACAAATGTAAGGAAAATAACACTTCAGAGCTTTTCTCTGCCTTTCAATAGGATGTTCTAAAGGGAAACTATTTTAAATAGAGATGCAAAGCAAATCACAGCACTTCAATAACAGCCTCATCTTGTTGCTGTTTAGGGATGTAACTTTGCACTTGTGAGTTTTCCTGTAAGTTTGCAAGGTCTACTCGAGTAAAGTGTGTCCAAGACAGACAATGTTTCCTACCTTTCTGACAAGCTTAGATGATTCTGCCTCTGTTCTGTCTTTGTTCTTTTTGGTTTGAGTTTTTTTTTTTTTTTTTTTTTTTTTT
>VZTE01005206.1:243396-262912 GCA_013397775.1 Eulacestoma nigropectus
TTTTTAAGTTTCTTTCTTTGTCAGTACTTCAGCACTTCTAGGTAAATTAGACTTACCACAGCAAGCCTTCCAGTAGACTGCATGGACTCTTCTTCCAAGTGATTTTCTCCTTATAAATATGCTCATTAAAGTAACGTTATATAAAGTGTGGGCAAGCTTCACAAAAAACCCCCGAACTACAAGTTGTGTGCTGATAGTAAAACATCTCTGAGCTTGGTGTTCTTAGGGAAGTTGTCTGCTGGTCAGAAGTGCTGTAGCCCCATGTCTGCTCTGTTTCATGCTGAGCTCTGTTAAAAATAACCTCCTTAAGGAGTGCTTTTTCTGGATTGTCATGGACTGGGAACAATAAAAACAAATACATATTGCCAGTGAAATTATAGCCCTGATAATGTAATAGTCAAAATAGAAGATTCAGTGGAAATGCCTTGCTTCCCAGTCTGAGATTCCAGTACAGAGCCAGGTAAAGGGCTGGCCAATGGTTTTGGCCTGATTTGGCAGATAATTTTAGCAGACTATGAAGTGTGTGGTCCCTTCATGCAGCAGCATGACTGGAATTTCAGAATTATGGCTCTAGTTCCTGTTGGGTGCTGTTAACCCTAAAAAAAATTGAATGAGACAACTGACCTCTTTGCCTTCTCTCTGTCCATTCTCTTCCCTCACTCCAGTTCAAGAAATCCATGTGGGATTTGTTTCTATTGCTGTAGCCTGATGTCCAGCACATGATAGTGAGGGGGGCACTGTCTGAGAAAAGCCTGTCTAAAGCAAAGTCAGCGTGGTGTTCTATTTACTGAAGTTCAGTTAGCAGCGGTGAGATTGCAGCTCTGTGCTGTTCTCACACAGCATCCCTTTCCATCTTGGGTATATAAAATAATGGATGGGCTGATTTTACTTGCTGTTGGTCTAATAATCTAATCATGTAATGGCAGAAGACATTTCTTCCACATCTCTACATTTAGGAACAGTTTTGCTTTGGGATTCCATTCACTGCAGTCCATTATTTTGACTGTCTATGCATTTATGGTTAAGAGCATCTCCCCTGTACCTTCACTTACTGAAATGAAAAATTTGCAAGGACATCTTGAAGTTTAGTGAGGTGATTATAGTTTGAATTTAGTTGTTAGACAGGCCATAATATAGTTATTATTTAATTATATAATTACCTTGCATTAACTTCAGAAACCATTAAGGAAAAAGAAGCGTGTTTAAATATTTGACCATAATTTTGACAGACTAATCCTTGCCTAGAGCAAGGTCTTCTCTTAGCTGTTCTGTCATTCTAAGATTATGCAAGCTCCTCCTTATTTTTAATTTTTCCCTTGATTAATTCTACTTTGTTTATGAATTTGTTATTTGCAGCTGACTCCCCAGGATGCTAATTGCTACTGTAAACTACAGATACTGCTGAGCTAATGTATTCTGAAAATATCAGGAGAAGATGTACAATTAAAAAATGAACCACTGATTTGTAATTTTCAGTTCTTTCCAAAATATATCATAAAAACACCTTATTCTTTGTGCATTTTTTTTTTTTAATCTGAGAAAACATCAATCTCTTCTCTGTTTGTATCTGTGAAAGATAAGAATGGAACTGGTAAAAGAAGAGGGTTTTTTCATTATTTGGAGTTGAATTTGATATGTTTTATTCTATAGTTACTAAGAAGACATTATGACCTCACATATTCCAGTAAAAATTTAGAGGTTATCTAGAGTATAATAGTTAGGAATTGGGTCCTAGACAAAATCATAATCTAGGTCAAAGGAATAGAAAAAATTGGTGACATAAAACTTACAAATTTTTTGCATTTTCCTTTCACTGCTGACTTTTTCCTACTGAAGAAAAAGTGAGATGATCAGTGGAGTGCAGATCAGCTCCAAAAACTAGAAGTGAAGGTACCAGTCCTTTCACAAGGAAAGTTCTCTTGTTGGGTGATGATCTGGATGAGGATCAGAAAAAGCTTTTGTTGCTACATTGCTCTTGCAGACCAAGTCTGAGAGCCAAAGAAGTTTTGATGGAGGTCTCTGGATGGACACCCAGGTGTTAGGAAACTTTCAAATGGCCTGAGGCAAATCAGTTTAATCACTTGGACTCGTATTTTTTATCTTACCAAATGTAGGCATGTTTGTGTTGCTCGGCTGCTATAAGATCTCTTGGGGAGCTCTCCTTCCCTGCCGAATGCCAGAGAAATTTTCAGTCACACAGTTTTTCACTGTTTCTAATAGGTTTTAGGAGGCATCTCCTTTTCCTAATGCAGGATGGATTTTGTCTCCCTTCTCCATCTTTCCCCAAAATACGACTTGTCTTCTGTCCCATCCTGAAACAGAACCTTATCTTCATCCTCTGGGCAATACTGAGATTTTATTTCCTGCTTTCTTGTGGCTGAACAGCAGATTGCTGTGTGGCAGTGAGAAGTGCTCTGTAGTAGCCTTTCTCCTTCTTCAGTTTTCATTAAATACCTTAATTAGCATTAATTTGTCTCTGCCTTCAGCCTGCCTTTTTTATTTGAAGAAACTACTGAAGAAACTACTGGTAATACTTTCTATGTCAGACTATCTCAAATATTTAGACACACTTCAGTATTTGAGTCTTTTCTTTATGTGAATGTGAATGTGAATGATCTCATTGCTCTTTACAACTCCCTGACAGGAGGCTGTAGCCAGGTTGGGATCAGCCTCCTCTCCCAGGCAACCAGCAACAGGACAAGAGAAAATGGCCTCAAGCTGCACCAGGGGAGATGCAGGTTGGACGTCAGGAAGAAGTTGTTCACTGAAAGGGTGATCAAGCATTGGAAGGTTCTGCCCAGGGAGGTGGTGGAGCCACCATCCCTGGAGGTGTTTAAGAAACAATTGGATGTGGCACTCAGTGCTGTGGTTTAGTTGGCATCGCTGTGTTTGGTCAAAGGTTGGTCTCTATGACCTTGGAGGTCTTTTCCAACCTTAATGATTCTGTGATTCTATTGATTAAAGAAAAAAAAGAAAAGGGTGGTCAGACCAAGTGCAGTGCCCTCCTCCCACCGAGGCCTCTGGCTCATCCCAGTCCTCCTCTTACACCCACACTTTGAGTGTGTGCTGAGATCAATAGCAAGCAGTTGCAGTTAAAAGCACGATGTTACTTCTCAACAGGGAACACATAAATTAGCTGTAAAATAGATGGTGATCCTTGTAGGAGTTGCTTAGATGGCCGTGACTCTCCCCAGTGGGGTTTACAGAGTTTAATAATCAGGGCATCAAAATATTTGCCTGCGGGAGCAGACAGCCCTGTCGTGGCAGCATCTGTCAACTGCAGGAATTTCATTTACAGCCGGAAGAGCTGTGCTGGGACACCTCTTATCAGTGAATTGCTGAAGCAAAGGTGCTAATAGCTCATTATACTGCAAACAGGTGGTTCAGGCTCTTGCTGTTGCAGCTGGAGAGCCTGCAGAAATGTGATGATTCACTAGGCAGGCACTGCTGGCCACTCCAGAGTCTTTGTGGGTTCTGCACGTATCGAAGCAAAATGCTGTTTGTGATGTTTGTCCAGGAGCTAGGGCTGTGCACTGTGTTTTCATGCTGCGTTTGGGCTGAGTCTTTGAATTTTCATTGGGAAATGTTAGCATGCTGTAATATCCTGAGGATGAAGCAATTACCTTAATAGATGCTTCTGTCTTATTGTGTGGTCTAGAGCGTGCTACTTGCCATCCACTTCACAGTGTTGCCTTCTGTAAAATGAAATATTTACCACCAGACTGCTGCAGTGTGTTCAAAATTGTGGAAAAGTATTATATTGCATATTAATGCAGCACAATAATGATAGTATTCTAGTATTCAGAGATTAGAGGCTGATTTAGCTTGTGCAGAAGAAAAAAGAAGAGTTATTTCATTATCTTTATTTAATCTTGCAAATGGGAAGTCTGTGTGGCTTAACATTCATCTCCCTACCTCTTTTTGTTTAACTTGGGTCCAAATGGGCTGATTTCTAGACCCTTGATTGCCAATACTTCATTTTTCTGATAACTGGGTTCTTATGGCCCTTGTCCTCCTCTCTGGCACCCCACAGTATTTTGAACTCCAGGCCCAATAAAGAAATATGAAGTTTGCTGGTACTGAAATCAAAGCAAACGTTAAATCAGGATGTGCCCAGTAACTATTTAACTTGATTAGCATTTTGACTGCATTGGAAACCTGAAAAGTGCTTGATAGATGCAATATAAAGCTTTGCAGTGGCAGCAGAAGATATTACTTGTTTAATGTCGGCACTAAATAATGTAATACTCTTGTCAAATGTCAATTTTCATTGCTGTTTTCAGTGCAGCTTGATTTCTGGAAAATTAACCCATATCAGTTTCAAAAATTGTTTCAGCTTTTCCTTGAAAAAGTAGTCTTTAGAGGGAGTTTTCTGAAGAAGAAAGGCTCCTTCTCTCCAGATGCCAAGTTCTGAAATTCTTAGATTTTGTTTATTAAGGTCAACAGGGAGGGAATAAATCTCAGGCTTTCAGATTTTAGGTTATAATTTTGAAAATCTTGTGATCTGAGACTGTTCCATAGGAAAGAACTGCCTCTCTCACTTTGCATCATTAATGAAGTATCAGACTTCTCATATAAATAATATCCTGTCTTAATTAGAAAGTATTTAACCAAATATTTAAATCAGAGCAAATGTAGGGAAAAATGACATCCTGATTTAATCAGAAAGCAGTTAAGAATCACTGCAAGTCTGAGAGGTGAGGGAAGTATTAGAAACTATGGATGTACTCCTTAGGAACATCAGCTGCTTGAGAGTGGCTGTACAAAAAGAGATTCATAGAATGGTTTGGGTTGGAAGGGACTATAAATATCACCCAGTTCCAACCCCCTCCCATGGGCAGGGACACCTTCCACTATCCCAGGTTGATCCAAGCCCCATCCAAACTGACCTTGAACACTTCCAGGGAGGGGACAGCCACAGCTTCTCTGGGCAACTTGTACCAGGGCCTCACCACCCTCACAGTAAATAATTTCTTCCCAATACTTTGCCTTCTGTTCTCACTACCAAAAGCCTCTGCCTTTATATGGACACACAAATACCTACAACTGATTTTGTTTGAAATTAAACCCTAATACTGTCTCCTGAGGTGGCAGCTTTCCTTATATATGTTTGTGTCAGTTGTTTATGTACATACATTACAAATATTTCTTCAGCATATTTTATGCTGACATAATTTAATGGATTTCTTTCAAAGTACAAGTGAGTATTAGCCTACTAAATTGCATTACTGCTTGGGAATTCCCTTTGGTAGTTTTTCTTAGTTGTTAAAAATACCACAGTAGTCTAAAGCTGCATTTTGCTTAAAAACAGCCTTTATTCTCTGAATTAGGACACAGGATCCTCAGTAATGTGACCACATCAGGTTCTGCAGATGGAAGGAAAATTTCAGTTTCTTTTATTCATGACACTTTCAAGGTGAGGCCATGATTTGTGTGGCTGTAAATCTCAGCGGTGAGGTTCTTGCACAGCTTTTCTTCGATGCATCATCAAAACGTGTTGGTGATGAGACACTCCAAGCCAGTTTGCTGCTGGACTCAATGTGTGGCTCTGTGATTTCTGAAAATGACACTGAAAGAGGGTTAGGCCAGGAAAGGTAAGACTGAATGGCAAAGTCAAATCCCTAAGGAGTCAGGAAATGGAGAAATTAAAGCTTCTTCTATGACTTTGAATCTTGATGGACATCAAAGCTTTTCATAGGCCCCAGTTAATGGCCTGGCTCAAAATACAGATATGGGACCTACCATAGCTTCATGTTAATTCTTATTATTTTACATGTGAACACATTTGGGTTGAAGTCTCCTTACTTTTCTTACATTATCTTAGATTTGGAATCTATGGGGAAAATCATATTTATGTGAAGCTGACAGGTCTCCTGGGCTTCCTTTCCTGAGACTGATTGTGTGTGTGTGGGGAAGCACCTGAGGGAGGTTTGGAGATGCTTGACAGCCATCCTGCTTTATTCCCACTCCTGCCATTGCCGAGACCTTGTGACCAGTGTCCTTTTCCCTTCTGGAATGGACATGCTACAGATGTGGTCCTTAAGGGAGCCTTAGATGATAAAGCTTTTTACAGCTTTTTGCTTCCTTGTGTATACATGAACAATTGTTCTATCTATTTGTTCTGCGAAAGCACTTTGTGCCTCTGCTAATTGTTCTTATCCCTCCCAAAGTTTTCTTGATGAACTCCCTTCTGCCTGAGCTTCTGGAAGAGAGGAGGAGGAAAGCAAGCAGACTCAGGATTCCTGCTGACTTGCATGGCAACAGCAATCTCCTTCCAGTTCAGTATTTATCCATTTCGTGGCTGTGTGAATCAGTTTATCTGCAGCATGCTGTCAACTTATTATTAAGAAAGTGAAAATGAGTGCTAGATAATAACTCAGAACAGCTTGGAGCAGCCTTGGTAGTCACAGAAATAAAATTATGGAAGAAATTTTCTCTTGATACAGTGCCTTGAGATGCACTAATGGGCCAATTGACCACACCATAAAGTTGCTTGCAATCAGTGCTAGAATATTCTTCTCCAATTCTGAATGAAGACTTCTGTGAATTTAAGAGAATTTCAGGAGAATATGTTGATTTACATCTCTGATCTGCTTAGGGTTCGATGTTAGGCTACACATTTGAAACAAAAAGTGCAAACCCAAGAACCACTGGGACCAAAAGGGGATCCAAGTCTCTAACAGTCTTAAAACTCTTAGAGGAAAATAACTCCTTACTTTATACCTTAAATAGTTATGGTCTCCATCTGTGTCTACAAGGAAGATAAACATAACGAAGGATGCAACATAGGCTCTACAAAGACATAAACAACAGCTGGAGGAAGACTAGTAATTTTGGAGATTCATGTGGGAAAATGTTTTAGAGCTGCTGTTACCAGGACATTACCATTCTTGATTCAAAAATATGTATTTTTAGGGGGTGCCAGAACGTTTCCCACTTATCCCAAGATAGTACATTAAAATTCATTTTGTAACTGTCATTATCTCTGGAAAAAAATCTTTGAAATCCTGTGGTTTAGGAATGGAAGCATGGTAGATCTCTACAAAATCTCTTGTACGGATGCTGACTATACACGTTCAGGTGATTCAGACCTTTGTTAATAAGTAGGAGAACCTGGTAGGCAAATTAATGAGAATGACATAGCAGAGGAAAATCAGCCTTTTTGCAGCATATAGAAAGCAACTAGGAAAAAACTTCAGTGTTTTGTACAATGTGAAGTTATGCAGTGTGTGGATTCTATGCTTCCTTTAAAATACAATGGTAATTGTAATAAAGAGTCTCTGGCCAACCTGGTCTAGTGGAAGGTGTCCCTGTCCCGGGAAGGATGATTGGAACTGGATGATCTCTGAGGACCCTTCTAACCCAAACCGTTCTGTGATCTGTAATATTAATGGTACAGAGAAATTATTCATCGTGTTGGTAGTTCACCAGAATTTGACAGAAAACCTCTGCAGAGGTATCAATGACAATAAGTGTAATATTTTCTAAGATTGGGTAATGAGAAATAAGAGGAACTTGAAGGAAAACTGGAAACAGCAAAAACTTGTAATTACTTTTCAACCAGAAATATCTTCCTTTTGCTTAAAAAGGGTCTTATTACCAGAAGGAAGCTGCATATTATCCTTTTCCCCTATTTTTTATGTAGATAAAGAAGGATGTTTTACATTTAAATTCTGGAAATTCGGAATTGTTCCATATCTTGACACTCTGGGAGCTTGTTCTTCCAGCGCCAACGATGCAGCATCATAAATGGGGACAGAGAGGTGCCCTCTGACTTTATCAGTGGCTTGTACCAATGTCTAAAAGAGAACACCCCACTGATACTGATGCAGACATCCTGTATTTGAATCATCATCTTTTCTGATTAATTAAAAATACTGTACTGTAAATGCAGTGTAAAATGTTATGTGTCTCTGCTAGTAGGTACTGAGAGCATGTGGGATATTGAGCAGAGCTTATACTGTGATAATCAGTTAAAGAATCTGTGAACCCTTCAGATTGAAGTCAGCTTATCAGTTTGGTTAAGGCCTCTTTACTAGCTTAAAGTCCATGTGTTTTTCCCTGTTTTATTCATGTTTCGTACTACAGAGAGCTTTAGAAAACAGCTCTGCTAACCAAAACCAAAGCATAACATTAGAAAGAATAAAACAACTGTTAAGGTTATCGAGGCTATCAGACAAACAACCTGGCAGGGAACGTTTTCTGATATATAGGAAATAACCAAAAAGAACTCCAAAATGCTGCTAAGATAAATCAAATTTTTGTTTTTGTGTTTTTTATTTTTTTTTTACTAGCAGAGGTTGAAAGTACAACAGGCATATGATTAAAAAGTGAAGGACATGGAGCTCTCTAGTACTTCATGGCTGGGATGTAGCATATGAGATTAAATTTCAGTGGTGAAGAGCATATAAGAAAAAATATTTAGCTGTCTGTCCATGTTGGTATCTGGTTGCAGAGGCTATCCTTCAGCACCTGATAAAAAGCAGGTTGGTTATAATATAGTGATGGTTTGGAAAACTTAATTTTTTCTGTTTCCTCTGGGTGAGTCACAGTAGTTGAGACTACGCTTGGTTTGCTTTAAGTATTAAATACTTAGAAATAATTAATATTTGGCAGTTCTTGTAGCTTGCATTACACTGAGCTGGTAAATTGATTTGTAGTTTAGAGAATTTTGTTACAAAATTGTGTGAAATCAAAAGTTCTTTTTACCCTGCGGTAGGGTCTTGTTTCTGCTGTGTTAACTCTGCCAGACTAGTTTGGAAGTTCAGTTCCTGGACTCCTTTCAGCTAATTTTTCTTTTGACAGTTTCAGGATTTTATGTGCATCGTTAGGAATTAATGAACATGCTTTGGCTGTATTTGAGATGTTGTTTAGGACAGTGAATGAAAATGTGCTGAAACTGAAGTGCCCTTAAATTTTTAATTATTCCACAGTGGTTTAAATAAACCTGTATATTTAGCTTGTACTTTAACATTGTTTTGAATACAAGTCCTTTCCTGAATCTTTAATTTTAAGATTTGACTTTATACAGTGTGGTTATGTCTGAGCACCCCCTGTTTGTGTTTTTTTTTTTTGGCTGACAACATTCTCCTAAATTAGGGAGGAACTTTTATCTCTGCTGTGCAGCTGAGAAGCAAGGGGAGAGAATTCATGGCATGCCTCAAGGTGTGCAAGAGCACTGTGGCAGAGCAGGCAAAGAAGCTTGAGTCCCCCAAGTCCTTGACTACAGCAATGTGACTAAATCTTGCAGTTGTGAACTGCCTTCTTGATTTGTTTCTTTTCATGCAGCCTTTCAGTCCCACTTGGACCGAGGAGTGAGAACTCATTTTGGGTATGAACATTTCCTCTGGCTCTGATTAGGGCCAGAGAGAAAGTGTTCAGCGAGTATGAACAATTGCAGCCAGCGCTTGCAACTACTTCTTGTCTCAATGCTGGAAAAAAAATGAGCCAGGGCTGACTAGTATTGCCTTTTATTAAGCTTTATAATCCCCATTGAACTCAATGTCTGAGTTCCCTGGGCTAGCATTTGTTATCCCAACTCTGGGCTAAACCATCCTTCTTCTCCAATTATAGGCCTTGGCATCAGTGGTTTTTATAAATCTTCTTGTTCAAAAATTTTTTTCCCCATGGATAAGATTGGGATATTGAATGACTACCTTTCTGTAAGCTAATCTAATAATGCAATGATTTTCAGACTCTTAGGTACAAAACGAGAGAAAAGCCTCTTTAGACTTCCTGCTTAATAAGATTTACAGTGTTTTTTATTATCCACAAACTTAGTTTCATTCCTAGCTTGGAGTATGTTCGCTTCACAGTCAGGCTTCTTAAATTAATGCCTGGTTCTTTTTCCAGCAATTTTTCATCTCTCTTAATTGGCCACTCTTGTCACATTTTGCTCCTCCACTCCAGCGCCGGCCGGGCGCTGCTGCCAGAGCTCATCTGTTAACCTCCACTGATCCCTACCTTTCTCTCCTTCAGCCCTTCCCATTCCATCCCACCAGCTCTGCTCTCTGCTGGCAGTCCAGAACTTCCAAGGATCATCCTACTCTTCTTCATGTACACAGATACTTGAGAAAGAAAGGGCTTATTTCATTCAGTTTACCTTGTTTAGGTGAAAACACCTTAAAAAGGTCAGCAAAGTCTGGCAGTGTCTTCTTTCAAGTAAAGCTCTGATCTTTTGCAACATTTAGGATGTCAAATGTTGAAATGATAGCTTTAAGGACAACATTAAATTCTGTAATATTCATCCTCTGTGTCCTGTGAGATTTATGTACAGAAAAAATGTCACATATGTAAGCTTAATTTTCAATTATATAATTAAAATGACATAACTTGTTGACACATATTTTTACTATGTAACTTCTCATATGTAAAATCATATTTTTAAAAACCAGATCCTAATTATATCAATAATGGCCAACACACACCTACTCCACTTTTCTTCATGTAGGTGGTTGTTTGTGCTTTCTAGCAGAAAGACTGTGGTCTGTTTGCTTCTATTTTTTGTATTTCCTCCTTTTTAAAAATAATGCTGTAGACTTTACTCCTGTTTATCTTACCTTACACTGACTTAACTGCATTGACTTCAAGAGAGTTAACCGTAATCTTCATCTACGTAGGAGGTAGATTGTGCACATTTAGCTAATTCTCTAGGTGTCTGGGCTCAAAATGTAGTGTAATGGATCTTAGTCACTGCTGTGTTTTCATGAAAACTGTTAAAACAACACTTTATTTGTAGAACTTCTCAAAGCAATGGAAAATAAAGACATTCAAGAGCATACTTTTGGCTACAGAAATGCAAATCTAAAAATGTGCTGATTTCACAGTGAATGGTCCTGGAAGAAAGGAAGGAACTTTAGTGGGATCAAGGACACTCCAAAATACCAGTGGTCAACACACATTTCTAGATGTGATTCCTTGCTAAGTATTTTCTTAATATTTTTTATGCAGCCTTTTCTAGTTTTATTCTCCATGTGGAGCTGAGGTGGGTTAAGCACGATCCCTACAAGTGCAGTTGGGAAGCTCCGGAGTGTCGGTAATAGGAAAGATAAACCAGAGCACTTTGTCACTTTCTGGTTTTAATACCAAGCGTAAAACAAACCTGTAAGTAGTGCAAAATGTTTAGGCTGTAACATAAACTGGTGATGAGACAGCTGCGGGCTGATGGGTTAGGTTCAGAGGGAAGATGCTGTGCTGGGTGTCTGTGCAGGGAATTGGAAAAATCCTCACGTGGATAGGCACTAGTCCTCACAGGGGACCTTAACCATCCCAAAAACTGCTGGAGGGACATTAGAGCAGGACAAAAGCAATTCAGGAGGCTTCTGAAGTTCATTGGTGCCAGCTTCCAGACACAGGTGATAGAGGAGCTGGTAGATGGACATGATGTGCCTGGACCTGACTCTTTAAACAAAGAGGAACTGGTCAGGGGTGTGAAAGTCAAGGGAAGCCTTGGCTGCAGTGACCATGGGATGGTGGAGTCCAGGATCCTGAGTAGTTGGGAAAAATAGTAGTTTCGCTGCCCTGGATTTCAGGAGATCAGTCTTTGACACAGTTTCCCATATCATCCCCACAGACAAACTGAACTACAGAACTGGGCAGTGAGGCGGACTGGGATGTAGGGTCTGACAGTCTCCAGTTCACACAACAAAGCTTCAGAAAACCTAATGGCCCTGTCTTTCCCATGTGTGTTCTTGGGTACTGCTCACTGTCCAAGAAGAAATTTGGAGAAAGTTTTCCTTGTAAACTAGTTCATCCCTGCCCACAGCTGAGTTGCTCCCAGAAATTCTTCAGAGTTGCATGGGGAACTATAACTTCACACAATATGATTCTATTTGGAGAAAGAAAATGAGGGAAACAGCTGTTAGCAAAATCTCTTGCTCCACAGACCAGCCTGCACTGAGACCCACTGGGTGTAGTTATTTAAATGACATAAACCAATATAGGAAGCACGACACAGAAATGGAATAAGAGGCTGCACCTTAAGTTCCACTTAGCAGGGGTAGCAGCGATGCTTTCAGGCCCATGTTCTGCTCACAGGAGCTGCAGACTGTTTTTGGCTTCTGCCTCCTGCATGATACAAAGATTAAGATGCTGCTTTTGACTTCTGAGGGATGACATCTTCGTGTTGTAGCACCAGTTCAGACATTCCCATCCCTGCTTCCACATCACCTCTGTCTTCAGACTGCTCTGCCTGGCTTCCTTTAGCTCCCATTTGTTTTCTGATGCTGCCTTCTCTCTTAGTTGGTAATGAGTATTTTTATGCTCTTCTATTTGTTGTGGGGACGTCTGGATGAGGCCCTTGCCATTCCGTTCTTACACTGCCATACGAGCAAACCATCCATCATTCCCTGTTTCCAGGTTTTGTCTCTGCTCCACAGGCATTGTTGAATTGAGATAGCTTTGTGGGGAAACTAGGCTGCCAAATGAGTAAATATGTGAGAGGGTGAGCAGTCAGTCAGTTTTATGAAAAGCTCTGAGTCCAAGAAGATGAAAAAACTCCTAGTTCTTGCAGAACTCTGACTGGATCACTCCTCCCTTTTACATTCAATACAAGCTAACATGGACTTGATGTCTCTTTATAAAGCATTGTATTTAAGAAGAGCTTTGGAAATTACCTCCAAAAGGAGAGAACTCTTTGTTAATGGCTGTTTTGACCCGATAAAATTAGATCCCTGTCAGACACTCTCTGCTTATCCAAAAACAACTCAGATATCATCTGTTTTATATCTATGATATCTAGAAAAGCTGTAATTTGTATTTGTGGTTTAGGCTTATTTCTTTGTTTGTCTTCATGAACATCTTTATGAGTGTGTGTTACCCAAGACTGCTGCCCTTCCCCACTGATCGTCTCCAGAAGGTGACTAAGGAGCAGGAACATACTCGAAACCATGACGGATTGAATCTCTGTCTCAGGGGAGGGGCTCGTTCCCCATATTCCCTGATTTAACAAGCCACCCTGCTCTTGTCATTCCCTGCTTGGGTCCCTTCAGTAATTGCTTGAGCTGCAGTTACCTGCATTCAACTTTCAAATCCTTCACTCCTGATCCCCCCACCCAGACACTCCAGCTTTACCCTTCACAGCTGCTGAGTTCACTTTTTGTCAGACTCTTTCTCCAGTTTTGACAAGAGGAGACTTGTGAAAGTTTCTCTCTTATATCCCGTTCTAAGCCCCAGCTTATTGCCGTCTTTCCCTTCTTTCCCACTAACCACTGCAAATGGATCTCCTTGACTCCATGGGATTTATAAACATCCTCAGTGAGAAGGTGCCATTCAGTCTGATCTCCTCCTTGTTCTGGGAGCTTATCTGGCACTTCTTGCTAATACATTGTGCTCAGCAGCTTGGGTTTGGTTGTAGAAAGGCCCTGGTCTTCATATGAAGAGGTTAGGATAGGAGTAATCCTCCTGTTCCCTGCCTAATTTCAATTTCTCCTGCTCCAGCTTCCAGATCTTACTTCTAGTAACAAGTTTCTCCACTAGAGAGTCCTTTATTACTCTTAATTTTCTCTCCATACATATCTTTGCACACTAATCAAGTAATTTTTTCAGTCTTTCTGATAAGATAAACAGATTAAGCTTTTAGAGTCTGTTACTGAAAAATATTTTCTCCAAACATCAGTTATTTTTTCCCCCTCTTTTCTCCCTCCCTACTGTCCTATATTCTATTCTGACATCAGAACAGCATTGTGGTTATAGGTTTAATATTACCAACGCCAAATACAAAAGTAAATTATTTCTTTCTGCTTGTTGCCTGTTTATGCATTTTTCAATTTTTTTTAATGCAATGTGGCATTAGAAGGAAAAGTTAACTATTTGATAAAATTATAAAATGGTTTGGATTGGATGAGACTTTAAGGATCATCTCATTCCACCCCTCTGCCATGGGCAGGGACACCTTCCACTAGACCAGGTTGCTCCAAGCCCCATCCAAGCTGGCCTTGAACACTTGCAGGGATGCTGCAATATACACCATCCTTTAATGTAAAGGATTACTATACCTAATACTTACAAGAAACTCTATGAATTCTTCTCTTTTAGGGAGGCAGATTAGGAAGGCTGCCATGTAACTCCATGGCTTTTGGTGAATTTAACCCCCGATCTACTGTTGCTGTAATGTTTTATTTTCCATACTTAAAATACGTTCTTATCCATATAAAATATCAAGGGTTAACTTCAACGTGGAATGATCAGCTCTGCAAATACTGGCTCATGTGGAGAGGATCAGTCATGAACTTCTTGTTAGAAAAGATTAAAAGCAAATCTTGTCCCTTCTTGGCGGTGTCATGCACTGGCACAAAGTCACCTCCTGAATGAGTAGCCTGTTCCATGTGTTTGGTCTCCTAAGGCAACAGCATTGCATAAAAGTGAAGTGCTTTTTAACGAGATGCTGGTGATAATTTGAAAGAAACTAACCTGCAAAGTATTTCATAGTCCTAAAAAGAATCTTAGAGTGAAAATCAATTATTTCAGTTCTGGTTTCTATTATTAACACACAAAAAAAAAATCTAATTAAAATCATAACACAGGAAGTAATGGGCAATGGCTTGGCACTGGTCTGTTAAAAGTGTTGAGAGCATAGTTCTGAATGCTCCTTCCCAAGGAATTACATGAGGAAATTGGAGAAAAGCAGTTTCTTGCAGTCTTGAAGAGGAGATATCCTAACTTGGGTCACTCAGTGCTTCCTGGGACACCTCCAGGATTTGTGTTATCCAGAGGATGCACTTAAACAGACTTTTGACTCCAGTGCCTGTGAGTAGAATGGGGACATTTCCATATAATAATCCAGTTTCTGTGATGAGTTTGCCTCTTACGATCCTGATACAAACAGGGCTGGGTTCCTTTAATGAGACTCTGTACAAAACGTGGGATAATCTTATGTAGAAACTTGGAACAATCCCTGCAATACACTGAAAAGCATGTCTAGAGCCTGACCACAGCTCTCTGCCAGAGTGAAGGGAGAAGATGAGTCTTTCACATACTTGTGGATGATATTTGAGGGAGGCAAAGGTTCACCAGTTCTAGCAAGGATGACAGAATGGAAGCTTGACTTGTGGAGCTGTTATGTGTGGAACCACGAAGTTCAGTATTTCAATGGCTCGTCTCAGATCTGCACAACTTTGTAAGGCATCATTTAACCATGAGCTACAGCAGCTTATGTCTTATGAACCTGCCCTGCCTTTGGAATTATTTTTGGTTAATGTGACTTCTCATAAAGAAGTAATTTTTGGTAATCCAGACGGATGGTGGGTCTCGATATCATTACTGTCCCAAGTAGTGACTTTGGGATTTTGAGAAGGTGATTTTCCTTCTTGGCACATCAAAATAGCTCTTAACTTTTCTTATATTAAATTGAATTGGTGGAATAACCAATTAGTCAGTTGATCCAGAATCATGAGCCATTTTGGGAGTGAGAATAGACTTGGGTGTTACTTCACAGAAAAAGAATAGATACTGTGAGAAATTCGTAGTTGACTATAAACTATTTCCTACATAAGACCTCACTGGGACTGATTTAAACTTTCCTAGGTGCAGCTAAATGCATATCAGAGTAGAAACAGAGACTCAGACTTGCTCTCCCACTTTCGTCTTAGTTTCCTAGGAGGAGAAGGAGGAGAAGTTTTACCAGGAGGAGAGGAAAAGTAGATTATTTGCTGTATAAATTCTCTGTCAAAATTTCTATGAATTAGGGCTAAAAGTGAATAATGAATCTTTCTCCAGCTTTCCCCTCTCCTGTCTCATACATATATATTCACACTCAGAAATAGCATACTCTTTATGCAAAGGTTCCTCTCTTTTCAAATAAAACCAACACATTTTAACATGTCGTACACTGTGGATAACTTGATTACCTCATGCTCCTAAATTCAGCTGTTAATTATTTATTTGGAAGTGTTGGGTGGGCTGCCACAATTAGCCTTGACATATTAAATAAATAGTTTTTTACGGTAATTGGGGGTTGATGCCATGCTGCTTAGAATAGGCTCCAGTATCTCGTTCCTGTCTTGCAGCTAACTGCAGTTTTTAATTTCATGAAACACTTTAGGAGACCGTAAGAAAAAATAATCACATTACAAGTGAGAAGTGTTGAGTAAATTTCTTTTACAAAAAATGCCCCAGTTATAAATTTAGCCCTTAATTGATGGCATTACAAAGGGCTGAGATGGAAAACAAACTGTGGGAAACCCAATAATCTGTAACGTCAGGAGTCTGCATGGTCTGCTTGCCAGGCTGTGCACGGGCTCTTGAAGAGGTAGAAGCTTCCAGTGGCAAGACAAAATAACCTTCCAATACTCTGTGCCCAATGTGGAAAGGTGTCCAGCTGAGGAAACGAGGTAGGCGATGCCCTTTCAGTTCTAATTCACTTCTATAGTCTCAGCCAAAAGGTTTTCCTGTGCTACTGCTTCCAAAGCAGCAGGGCAGGGCATTGTTTCTCCAGGTTTTCTTCCTGCCTGGCTGAACTCTTTCCATGGACAAGCTGACCACTCTGTTTTATCCTATCTGTTGTTTGCATTCAGCTCTAGGCAGGCAAATGGGGTTTCTCACATCCCAGTCAGCTGCATGGAGAAAGAACCCCCAGTGTGGCTGCTCTGGGCTGTGCAGGGAAAAAGATCTGTCTCTGCAATATCTTCTGACTGACTGGAAGATGTTCAAACTGACAGACTCCTTCTCACCTCACTCTGAGTGTCCTGTCAGAACAAGGGAGCAGCAGGATTTGGGTTTGTGTGGCAAATCTACCCATCCAGGAGCTCATTTGGAATTCCTTATGCTGCTCCTCTGCTTGCAGGGAGTCTCTACCCTGAAGGATGCACAAGGAGGATAAAAAGGGCACTTAGAGAGCTTTGCTGTATCAGGCTTTCATACCTCCGGTAGAGTAAGATATTATTGATGTATTTTAGTTGACATGTTTCTCAGGGAGCTTCAGCCCTCCTGTTCTTCCCATTTTCCCTGAGTTACATCAACTTCAGAGACCACTGACTTTAATTTTAGGCATGAATCTGTAACATGGTAGTTGTCCATTGTGGTGGGCCCTTTCAGTAGCATGTTTGGGTCCAAGTGTCAGACATATGGTCCTGGATTACTCACCATTTTTAAGAACAGTCTTGTCTTTGGAAGTTCTCCAAACTCTCCATCTCCAGGGGGTTTCTGGTTGTTCTGTGTGGATATTACTTGAGCAATTGGCCTCAAGCTTCTGAAAAATACTGAGATCTAGTTAAGAGTCCCAGAACAATCCTTTTTTATACTGGAAGTCTGTAAGTTGTAGAGAGTTGATGATATTTCTGCTCTTTTCTGCTTGTAGGAAGATGCCTTTCAAAGGCAGCCTTGAGGGAAATGGTTCTCTCTGCTCCCCAGTGCTGGAGGTTTGATGGGTGCACGTTTCCAAATGATGGACTTTGTGCAAGGAGATCTGTGTCTCAGCACGCTCAGAGACCTGCTCATTACCATCCCTCAGTAGCTGACATTAAAGAAGCATTTTTACCCCTGTCTTCCTCTCCTTACTAATCAGAATTCTGTTTCATTTTGCAAAATATATAGTAATTTCTCTGTACAGCTAAAGCCTCTGACCTTGCTGTCTTTAAATCCAGGATAACTGTATTCTGAGAGGCTGAGAGACAGACTTTTTTCCTGATACCTCTACAATTCCTCTGCAATGCTGTCTGTTAAACTTCTTGTCCTCATCAGGACCTTCTTCAAGAAACAGTAGCCACAAGCATGTTTTATAAAGAGCAGCTAGGTTTTGGGGTGGTGTTTTGTGGATGGGTGAGGGGAACTGCATGATAGACTATCTAATATAATATAAAATAAAGGAACTATATAAATTCTTACTGAAGGACAAATTAACTTCCTGAATTTCCAGAAGGCTTAGAGTTTTCTTTTTTTTTCATTGTCCTGAAGAGGTAAGAAGTTTTGGAGGAGAAGATACGGAAATGTGAGGGATGTGGAGAACTGTGATAGCCTTTGCTGCTTTTTCTACCCTTTTGCAGGGATAGTGTCTGACCTGGAAGGATTCCTCTTCCTGTAAGTCCCTGCTGCACCAGTGACTTTTGACAGCATTTCTGTTGCTCAGTCAGTGGAGGAAACAAGAAGAATCCACTTTTTTTTCTCTTTTGAACTTCCCAGTCAATTATTGTGGCTTCTTACATTGAGTTGTTTCTCATTCTCTGCTCCCTTCACATACTAAACTGCCCTTTTCAAGGGGATGAACTTCTTTTGAGAGAAACTTGTGAACTGACTGACAGACTGTTGTTGTCTAACACTGAAGGAGATAAGGCTTTTTAGCCTTTATCTTTCCTTTAGGCATCTGTATAAATTCAGACAGTGGTGTTTGATGTCATGATTAGTTGAATTTTAATAGAAGTTTGAATTGAATTTTAATAAGACTTCTATAGTGGCAAATAAAGACAATTATGTAGTTCAAGAAGCTAAAGTCATCTCTCTGTTCACCCAAGGGATGAACTAACTTCTGCCCAGTGCTCTGAGAATTTGTTCCCTTCCTAAATAAATCAGTTATGTACTTGTTTCTCTCTTTGAATACTCTCCTATCTGTATCTGAACTTTGTTAAAACACATAGTGGGAAAGTATCTACCTAACAAACATTACTTGTGTGTAGTCCTATGCTAGCAGCAATTATGGGCTATAGTGCAATAATAATATAGTGCGAGTCCTATAGAACATATTTTGGTGGGTTTTTTTTTGGTGTTGCTGTTATTGGAGAGGTCCCAGACTTATTGCAGTAGACATGGCATGCAGAGAAGATACAGTGAATTTATCATCGAAACACCAAAAAAGAGACTCCAGCTGTTGACAGTAAAGAGACAGGGAGATGACAAAGATGAGCATAACCTGCTCTTTCTTCTGAGTACGCACGGCCTGGCACGGGCACTTGGGTGAGACATCCATGAAACTACTGCTGTGAACAGGGACAGCTGTCACAGGAAAGGTTTGCAAGACTGTTTAGTTTGAATGCAAGGAGGAACTGGAATATGAATGAATTCCGTGAAAAGATATAATCTGTCTCCAGTGTCTCACATCTATTATCTTTCCACTTTTCTGTAAACACTTGAGAATGAATTTTCCAACAGGCAAATGAAAACCCTGTTGTGACATCTCATGCTCCTGACAAACTCCTGTCTCCCTGTGTGATGTTTTGGTGCTGTCACTGAGGGGATAAGTTTGGATTGTGGGGACTTTATGGCATAAACCCAGGCTTCTTTGATGTTGGTCTGCTTTTGCTAGAATGTGACTGTATTGGTTGGCTTTAAGAGCATGTCTGAGAGGAAAGTAATCAAAAACTGATGGCAGCAAAAATTAATGAAGTCAGAAGAAAATGCTGTGCCTGTGACTACCCGAAGGGAAAGACACAAACTGAAATGCAGCATGTTAATGAGGACTGCAGCAATCTTCCTTATTCATTTCTGAGCTGGGCACTGCAAACTTTTGTGCATTCTGGACATAACTCCATTAATTTAGATGAGGTTTTGGATATCCCCAGGTAGAAAGATTATAAAATTAACCTTTTTT
>VZTE01005206.1:262985-285428 GCA_013397775.1 Eulacestoma nigropectus
TTTTTTTAAATAGTGGTACCATTTTGGGTTAAGGAAGGGAAATTTTTTACTGTAAATGATGGGAGCTTGTTTTGCATGTACAGCTAGATCGTCCGGTGTGTTGCATTTCCCTTTATAAACCAAATGTTAATCTGTAAGTCACAAATGATAAAAACAAGTGAGAATTTTTCTTTCTTCAGGTCTGCCCTAATATTAGGTCTCCTGTTTCTGATAGAGGATTGGTCCTTTGATGAGAGGAGAGGTCATTAATATGTTGGTGAGAGCTTTCTAAAAACTCTGGTTTCACTTTTCTGGCCTCGTGGCCCAGTGAGGTGCATTTGTGTGGCAGTCAGTGTTTGATGGGGAGGATTGCCAAAGTAAAGCTGACACTTAACAATTGGATAGGGTCTGTTTGTGCTTCCACCATCTCTACAATGAACAGAAATGACGTGCAACTGCACCCAAAAAAACCACTTTGATTACTCAATAGCGTAGCCAGTTTTTTTTCAGGATGGCATTGCACATACTGAAATACATCTTCTGTGATGAAAGCCTGATTTGCTGTAGGAACACACTGTTTTTCAGAGACTCAGTCTCATGGATCACTTTTATGGCTTTCTGTTTCTGTCCTCCCTCCGTAGTCTTAACAATGAGTCGTTCTATCCACAGGCAGTTTGTGCTGCTTCCTCGGGGCCCCCATTCTGGGGATTGCTTTTTACAGGGTTTTATGCTGCACTAAAAGTGAAGATGAAATAAACGTCCAGATGAGACTTTAAAGATCTGGACTGTGGAGATGTTCCATCTACACATGCCGTGAGTGGTTTCTGATAGTCCTGCAGCATTCTAAGGGAATAGGACTTTTTTGTGCTCCCTTTAATAGAATCACAGAATGGTTTGGGTTGGAAGGGGCCTTAAAGCTCATCTCATTCTAATCCCCTGCCATGGGCAGGGCGCTTTCCACTAGACCAAGTTGTCCAAAGCCCCATCCCAACCTGGCCCTTGAACATCTGCTGAGGTGATGCTGGAAGGGTGTGTGTGAAATAGTTTTTATGATACTTCACACAGAACTGTGTGGAAGCATCTCAACATTTTCATACTGGGTCCTGGAGTTGTTTGACAGTAATTTTAATGTGGTTATTTAAAGGTCCAAGTCACATTATTGTCATTGCAAAGCCTCCAAATGCCCAACTCTGCTCTGACAATCTCTGTGCACATCGAAGCTTTAAATGGAGTCTTCAAATGTCACCTTCAAAAGTGCTTCCTGACTAATAAAAATTTAAAATCTCATGATTGTCATAGAGTTATATGCTATATTTCTCAGTAGTCAAGTTGCAAAAAGCAAGGAAGCCATGATGCACTCCAAGAGGACCCTGGTTTAGGTTTTGGGGGACCAGGATTCTGGAGCACAACACTTGTGTTCGTCAGCCAGGATGTAATTCAAGATATAAATCCAAACTCTAGGCCCATAGATAAGATAATTCACTTTTTGAGTGCAGGATGACATTCCCATCAAAATGTAACACAGCAGTAAAATCTACTAAAAGAGCACGTCTGTCCCAGAGAGCAAACCCGAGCCTTATGGTTTGCTAGAAACCTAAATTCTGTAATTCTTCAAAAGCCGTTTAATTTATATTAGATAATTTCTTAGTCCAAGCAAATATCTCTTTGTACCAGTAGTATATTCTCCTGAGTGCTAAAAGTTTTGCTTTTACTTGCTAGCACATCAGTACAAGGATAATAGCAAAAAATGTCAATTTAATTACTTCTCTGTGAGAGCATACATTGAGAACCCTAAAATGAATCTGTAGCCTAAGTTCAGGCTATTGAAAGCTGTAATTTACACTATTGAAAGTATAAAATCATGTAGGTGGGGAGAGCTGTAATTTGAAAGCTGAAGGTATCTTTATTTTCAAAAGGATATATAGGTTTGGTGACAGTGCTAGCCCAAAGGTGTTGAAATATATAGAATGGGCATTTTGCTCAAGGGAATAATGCATCTCGTGGATTTTAATGTCTTTTGATGAACTATCCTCAGAATTTATAAATACTTGAGCAGTAACTCATAAATAAAGTAATATTAATTGAATAAGTTATTAAATTACTTTTTCAGTGATTATCACTGCATCTCTATTCAATTACTTGATGAGCTGTCCTGGGGAGTTTCTGTCTGAAGCTGCATTCTTCTACCTTGCATTCCAGTGCTGATTTAGAGGAGAGTGAAATAATCTTTTATAAGTTTATTTTACAGTCTGGTCAAAAGGTTGAGACCTAAAGCTTAAATTGATAATGTCCAAGTGAATGAAGGCATTAGGTGGAATATAAAGCTTTACTTGATAGACATATCTAAAAAAGTGAAATGAAGCATCATTTTGAGCCCAAAAGCTTGCCAGTAAGATTTCTAGGGAGTCAAGGCTGATCACTGAATGATCACCAAGCGTGTAGGAGCATGAGCAAGAGGAGAATGTGCTTTTTCAGACAGCACTGCCTCACCTCAGCCATCTCTTGGGCACCTTCCAGAGAAACACAGGTTTGTATCAGCAAATTGGCTGGGAACTGCCTGGGGCACCTGGGTTTAGGCTGAGCTGTGCCTTGGATTAGAGGGGCCACATTGCCAGATATGCCATGCTGGAGGGGAATTGCAGAGGTCTTGGGCTTCAGAACTGAAACACCAGGTTTGCTTCATAAGTCTGGTGCCCCCAGACTACAGAGTGGCGAAATTGGAGAAATTTACTGTCCTGCTGTTTCTAAGTATCCGTTTTATGAGTGTAAAGGATGGTAAATTCTCCCTCTTTGCCTTTCTGCTTCTCTTCCCTGGCTGTCCCAATGATTTGTGGGAATGAATTATTTTTAAAGTTACTTTTTTTTTTTTTTTTAAAAAGGCAATTTTTAACTTGACAGCCTTCCTGTCAAGCACACTTGAGCGGAAGAGACCGCACAAGGCAGTTGCTGCCCCTGAACAGATCAGAAAAGACGAAAGTGGGGAGTTAGAAATCTTTTCTGTTAAAGACCTTGGGGTTTTGCATTGTTGTTTCTCCCAGTGATTTATTTTTTAAATAAACTTTCTGACTAGAGCAGTGTTCTAATGTCAAAGCCTGTTATCTGTCCCCTTAAAATGCCCTTAAAATAGTAACCAGTGTTCTGCTTGCCTGTTAATCTTAGCCAGGGTTTTCTTCCAAAGAAAAGATACATATAAAATGCAGTCTATCTGAATACAGGTAATTTGTAGAAAATGTAGCGCAAAATTTTTAGACAAAAGAGACTTTCAAGTTTTCTGTGTCCCACGGAAGGGGAGGAACCGGAGGAACCATTGTTAGGTGACAAAAGCTTAGCCAAATTCTCACTGCAGGAAAAATTAGGGTAAGAAAGAAAATATCTTCCGTAAGGTTTTGAAAAAGTTGTTTTTCTGTTCATTATAGGTGAACGGAATCAGTGTCTTATTTCATAGTGATACCAAAAAGTGTTCCCAACCGAACATCTCATTTAATGCTTGATCGGGGAGCCTCTCCTCCTGCATTCTGGAATCCCTAATTAAATGTCAGGCTGTGTTCAAAGACTTTAGGGGATTGACCACTATTGGTTTATCTTAAAATCGTGGGTTTAGTTGCATTAATAATGATATTCTCATTGACAGTATGTACAGCAGTCAATAAAACTCTCACTTGTTTAGTTTTCTTTTACTGTATAGGAACCACTTTCCCTACACACTGATAAAAAGCACTCTATAAATATCTTTGGCCTTTGGAAATAAGAGACCCTTTTTTGCACTTTATATATCCTCAAAGTATTTACTGAAGCAGAAGTGCCTCCATTTCAGAGTGTATTGCTCGTTGCACGTTTCTCTCCCCATTTAACAAGATATTAAAAAGATATCCTTCAGGGCAGGCAGTGAAATGTAACGGCAGAAAGGTCACCCAAAGAGCATGAAGATGGCCTTTGAAGAGCTATTTCTGCAGGAAATAGGGAAGAGAAAAAATTGCTTTCTAAAGTTTCATTTCAGGAATAAGGAGTTTTCTTGTCTTCCCCAACAAGCTTTCCTCCTTTTTTTTTGAACCCAGCATTACCAGTTTTCCCCCTGCATGACCAGCAGTGTCCCTGATTTAAATTTTTAGGATATTTTTCTTAATATTCTGGATGTGTTGTAGGGGGCCCAGAGTGCTACGGATTAAAGTTGTACCTAGTGCATCTAATTTTGGGTTGTGCTTCAAAGGCCTGTTTTAGCTTGTGGAAAAATTAATAGGCCTCTGTTTTCTTAAAATGTCGTTACTTTTTATAGCTTTGATATAAACTTTCCTGCCTGATCATATTAGCAAGAGGATGAGTCTTTCTAACTCTGAAATAAAGGAGTGCTGACAAGGTCTGTGTGTGTAACTAGGGTCAGCTAGAGTTTTAAGATTGATGGTGGCTGGTTTGTCTTCAAAGATCCTTTCTCCTGAGCAATGAATACTTGTTCCACGGTGTTGCTAATCCTTCAGTTTAAATGGAAGTCATCACACTTGTGTATGAGTACAGGAAAGAAAATAGTGCACAGGAGAAGGAACTGCATCCATGCTTTTGCCCTTTTTAAATTGTTTCAGTTCACCCAAGCAATTTAAAGATACTGTAGGTGCTACATCATCATTTGTTGAGAACTGCATGTCTAATTCTAGTCTGAAAGTTTTAGAGGAAGAAAATGTTCATGTTATCTTTCTTCCTGAATTTTCAGTTCACTTTGATACTGCTTTTAGGGCAACGAGTTATCAGAAATGTCTTTCCACAGAGGAAAAAACCAAAGAGTTTCTCTGGTTTGAATATAGGTTATATATTAGAAAAAGGTTCTCTTTTTTTCACCCAGAGGGTTGTTGGGCACTGGAAAAGGCTCCCCAGGGCAGTGGTCAAGCACCAAGCCTGACAGAGCTCAAGGAGTGTTTGGACAACACTCCTGGGCTCAGAGTGGGATTTTTGGGGTGCCCTGTGCAGTCACTTCAATCTCAGAATATTCTGGGATTCTGTGAAGTTTTGCATCCCTGGATACCTTAATAAAATAATGAAGTGTGAGGAAAACGGAGGAACGCAATTCCCCAACTAATTAATCGCTTAGCAAAGTAAATCAATAACAGAACCAAAGCTGTTTTGATGCTCCAAACAGATTAGTCAATAGAGCAATGACAATTCTCTGACTCGCCAGTTAAAATTAGTAAAAGAGTTCTGATAGATTAAGCAGAAACTTTCCATTTCATTTTTATACTTTCCTTTTCCTTTCAATTTTCTGCTACCTATATAGAAATAGCTTTCCTTGGGGTGCTCTGTTACTACAAAGAACCTGTGTTTGTTTCCTTCCTACTGTTTTCAGACTGCCTCTTTAGAAGTTTTTTGCTGGAGATCCCATGTGGAAGGCCTGTATATCTTGTGCTTTATAGAATACAGCAATTCCAATTGCTAAATTTGGATCAAAACCTATAGACATTTAGGTATGCCTCTTTGATAAGGACATATCTTTCATAAAAATAAAGCATGATCCATGATCCCAGCATGAAAAGTTTTGCAAAGAAATGGCTAACTCTTAGTTCAGCTGCTGCTTCCTTAATTTCAAGTTTTGGGGATGGATGCTGCAAGGCACTAAAACTATAGGTGTTTTGTTTTGCTTTGTTGGGGTTTTATTTTATTTATTTATTTTTAGATATTTCCCTTTAGGAATTTGTATTTCATGCATGATCTTAATGCCTTGGAAACTTCTTAAAATTTCAGACAAAACGAGTGTTATTATACTGGTATGTGAGTGACTTTATTATGAATAAAAAGGAAAAGTAATTTTACTTTTGCTACCCAGTCACTGTTTCAATCCGTAGTCATAGGAGGAGGGGTACAGATACTCAAAGAGCTGCCTTTCCTTTGTTACTCTCCTGATCACCAGAGCTCAGTCCTTCCCCATGTGCTGTCAGTGACTATTTCTACAATGATTTTACATTCCTCTTGAATATTGTAAAGGAATTAATCTAACTCCATATAGTCTAAATTCAGGAATATTCTTTGTTATTTTGCTATCTGTAAATTCTCTGTGAAACCTTTGTTGAGGTCATTAAGACACAAGTGCTATTGAGGAAAAATGCTAAAAGTAGGATACTATCACGACAAATTTTTTTCTTTTTATGCTCTATTGCTCTTAGAGTAAATCTCTTTGTCAAAAGGTTGTTGAATTAGCTAAGCATGCAGATTCTTAATTACTTACAATTAAAAGTACAAGATAGGAAGTTTTCAGCACAGTTAGAGCTGTTGTTCCCCAGCCCAGCCTGTAGTGAAATTATTCTCTGGACTAACCAGATACAACCACTGTGCAGTTTTGTGTCTTTGTGCTGTTCTTCAGAAAGCCTGTTGTTAACTGTGAGTTCTGGAATCTGACACCATGACCTAGAAAACACCCTGTTCTTTGATCTCTAATTTTTTAACTTGAAAAGCAGGAGTGATTTTCTGACACTGTTTGGCTGCTAAAGTTGTGCTGCTGCACGATGAGCTCCCGGTGTGCAGCAGGGTGCATAGCAGGGGTGCTGGTTTTCAAAATGATCTAAGCATGACACAATGAAATAGAGACACAGCTGCTGTTGTGAAGAACATCATAGTTCTCTCTGTGCTTCCTATTGCCCTCTGTATTTTATTTCTTCGTTCCCCCAGAGGGAGGACTGGGAACTGAGTCACAACAGATCAGCTGCTTTTGGCCAGACTGAGGTCCCCTGGTGGCGTGGAAGCTGAGGGTGCTCTTTCTCTTAACACCAGAAGAATCTGGGAGGTCACCTCATCTCTAATGAGCAGAAAGTTTTGACTTTCCTTCTATCTCTTCATTTCTGCAGTCCTTAAACATGTGGATAATTTGTACCAAGTCTAAGTTTTACCCTTACCTCTCTCTTCTTGAAAAGCAGTGGTGGAAACCTGACTCCCTTGCCTGCCTTTTGCTGTAGCAGCCGTCACAAAAAAATAGAAGTGCAAAAATGTAGACCTAAATATTGAGCATCATATAAAATTTTTGTTTGGAAGGGACTTCTGGAAGCCAACTGCTCAAAGGAACCCTAACCTCAAGGTTAGGTCGTATTGCTTGGACAGCGCCAGCAAGTTTAGCAAATTTCCATGGATAGGCGTTCCACACTTTCTACTGGTGTGCATATCTCTTTTCCATGTACCTGATAAAGATTTCCTTCGCTACGACTTTTAGCCATCGCCCCTTTCCTTCTCCTCTGCACCTCTGAGAAAATCTTACCCTGTCTTCTGTGTAAACTCCCCTTGTGTCAGGAAATTGATGGTGAGAAGCCCCTGAGCCTCCTCTCCCATTTTGTTGAGTCGTTCTACATCCATTGTGTGCTCCAGCCCCCCAACCATGTGAATTCATTCCACTTTGTCAACATCTTGTACTGGGGGCATTCCAAAACTGGACATTGTATCCCAGGTGAGGCATCTGAGTAGAGGGGAATAATCTCTTCCTAAGGACTTGCAGACTGTGCTCTCAGGAAAGTAATCCAATGTGCATTTAGCTGCCTCGACACCTGTACTGAGGTTGTTCCTTCCCAAATGCAGGACTGGCCTTGTGCAGTTTCTGTCAGCCCATTCTTCCAGCTTCTGGGTGTCCCTCTGAACAGCAAAATCCTCCAGCACCTTGACAGCTCTTCCTCCCCAGTTCGGGGTCATCTACAAACTTGCTGAGAGCTCCTTGCATCCTGTCAGCCAAGTGCAGATGGGAAATGGTATCAGCTCTGGTGTTGATCCCTGAGAAACATCCCTTGGAACCCGTGGAAGTTCATGCTCAGAAGCACCACTCTGGTTATGCTCAGTTCTTTCTACCCAAGGAAAAAGAAAATAACTAGAGGAAACAAAGGCGCTTTTTTACTTAAAATGAGAAAGTCCGATTCTTAATGTCAGATGGGAGCTTTTTGAATGAGTATTTTCTTTGCTGAGTATTATGGCAATGTAGTAGAGTGGAATTATTCCATAAAAAAGCAGAAAAGGATCGTCTTGTAATTTTTTATATGCAATGTGATAGTCAATTTTCTTCTAATTGGCTTACTATTACTTCTCATCTATTTCAGCTCGGCTGCAAAAAGTCAAAAGTACCGCTGCGGTTATTCTTGACAAAATGCCCTTTCAAAGATCAGCTTCACAGAACCACTGGTATGGAACTGCCAGTAGTGGTCCTGATCTGCCTTACATTGATGTGTGCTTATGCCTGTAGAAGATGAACACGCTGAGCCTCAGATGAGTTTGATTGACAGAAGGTTGTGTGTGCTTGGTTGAAGGATTTGGGGAGAAAGAAGGAGGAGGTTTTCAGTGTGTGGCTGTGGAGAGAACTGCCTCATCACAGCCTCCGTCCCCTGTGATTTTTTTCACTTAGATCAATTTAATAACCTGACAGATACAAATTTCTTTACTGTCAGCATGGCACAACCAATATGAGAGTGAAGGATCAAGCAGAGCTTGGTTGTGTCTCTGGACTCCTCGGCGCAGAGATGAGGATGGAATACTGGTGGGAAAATGTCACTGGCTGATCTTTCAGTGCGCCAGGCTGGGCTTGCAGGCTGAACAACATGAAATATCTTGTTTTGATTTGTAAACCGAGCAAGCAGAGAATGAGACCCGTTGGGGGAATAGCTCTGAGACCACGTAATGCCATGGCCGTGCGTGGCTTTCATACACAAAGTCACCCCTTCCTTTATAAACATTTTCAAAAAGACCAAGATGATTTTTTCTCCTTCTTAATGACTCCCTAGGCAGCTGACTTCTGCTGAGTGGTGGGGATTACAGCTAGAGGAAATCCTCCTCCCCTTGCACATCCCTACATGCAGTATTTTCCTCTCCTAGGAAAGCACATGTGTTTGCCAGGTCTGTCCACCGACCCACCCGGGACCAGCTCGAGGGCTGACTTGGCCACCTGTGTCTCTGTGGATGCTGCTGAGTGGTCATAGTCCAGCCTGCAAGCCCAGCATTTGGCTTTTTAGTTTTTATTGTTTGAATGTAATCACAGGTGCTGAATGACTGCTTGTGAGGAGTGCAAGAACATGGTGTTAGCTGCAGCCTGGGCTGGTTAATCATTGATGGACAGGCGAAAGCTCCTGGCCTGTCTCCTCCTTCCCTCCCCTTGCTTTCATTCCTTCTCTTCCCCACATAAAACTATATTAATATGCCACATTATTTCAGGACAAAACCTGATCTTAAAATATGCAAAATAAAGTTCTCAGTTATATTTTTTCAATCACCTTGGCAGGGGGTATTTTTAGCCCAATTTCCACATGAATATTGTATGATAAAAGGTCTGATTAAAATGAGGTAACATGACGGGGTTGGCTCATGGTGAATGGATATGTTATTTATCTTGTTGAAAGGACATTACTGTAACCTTGCCTGCAATCCTACAGAGTGGTTCCCAGTAAGTTATGTGTCATCTAACCTTCCCTGAAATTTATTCCTAACAATTGACATGTAGATTATAAATGCAGCAGAAGTCTTTTATGTTCTTTTCAGATCGGGAGTGGCAAGTAAGCAACCTTTCAAACAAAAATTGGAGGTGTCCATTGATAAAACTGGAGATACATAATTTAGAATTTTGTTTTAATTCTGGATTTCAGCAGAGGAGTAAAAGAAAAGCACTGAAAGAATTTGGCAGTCAAAAAAAAGTAAGCTTTTTGTTCTCTTTTCAAAGGGTTTTGCCTTCACTTTGAGTAAGGTGTTTAATTTCCAAAGCAGATGCCAGCTATAATGTGAGCCTATTATTTTAGGAAAAAATGACAGTCTTATCTTTTGTATTGAAGATTTACAGTTAACTGCTGAAAAAGTTTCCTGAGTTAACAGTAGCATCACTTCATTGAAGTATTGTTCAGCAGTAGACCCTGAAGCACTAAACAGAAGACCCCCAAGGACATCCTTCACACTTGACAGGTGGTGAAAACAAAGCTCACAGTGAGCCACCAGTTTGCCCAGCACACCAGTGGCACAGCTCTGTCCCAAATGCAGGATTTCAGAATTCTGCTGTGTCATTGGGTGCTCTACAGTGCCACAGGCTTCATGCACTGAGGCACAGGGATGTCGGCAATTGCTCATATCCTGTTCAAGAAATATCAAGGAAATACTGGAATTACAAACTGTGTGTGAAATCTCTTTGCAAAAACCTGGTACCAGAGTTCTTGACCAGTTTTCTCCTTTAAGGCATCCTGCTCCTCTCCCTTCTTTTCACAGATCTGGTGACTGAGTCTGAAGGAGAACTGCTGTGGTCATTCTGTTCCTAAATATCAGAGATACTACTACTTAACTTCTTCATTTCTTCACTGGACCCAGTAAATTCTGGTTGATGTGCCACAGGATTTTCAGACAAATACTGATTTTGCTGTGAATTTTCCATGTCTTTTAAAAGTCAACCACCCGTATGATTCATCTTTCATTTCCCATTCTAATTCCTCTAGGTTTAACCTCTGCCAGTGGATGTCATGCTGATTTGCTAGAGTGGAGCAGCTTTTCAATGTCAACTAAATGAAAGTAGACTCTAATATCAGTTCCCTGAGCAGATATGGTGACCCAGGTGATGGTTCATTTTTTTCCATTCTGCCTTTCAGTTTGTGCCCAACAGGTGAAGACGAGTTGAGAAAAGGACAAAAATATTTTCTGTAATCAGAGGTGAAGGGCTTTGAGAAAGGCCTCAATGTAGTATTTCTTCCCTCAAAACTGTGACTTGTTTCTCTGCTGATTGAGAATTTTAAAAAAAAGGCCGAAGGATATTTGCAGTTCTAATGATAAACAGATACATGGACATGGTGCACTTTTGTTATCAGCTGCTCTTGTGTTAATGATTGGTGTAACTAAGGCTGTGCCTTATTTCTTTAGCTTATCTGTAAGTTAGGATTGCTGTAGGTAGAGCTAGAGACACATGGAGTTAAGGAAGGGGGAATTCTGTCTGGCAATACAGGCAGGAAGCTGATTTTAGCTTTATTTCCTGAGGAAATTAGTATCTGTAATGCTGTCTCTATGGCCATCCCCAGTACTTTTTCAAGTTCGTGATTGATTTCAACAGTATTTGAAACAGGACAGAAATCTCAAAAAGTCATTATGTTCTACAGGTGAGCACAGGTGAAGATCTGAGTGGGACAGAGATGGTTTCTTGTACGCTTGATGGGGTCACAAGAGACTGGGTGGGAGCCAGGGACAGGACATGGGACAGTAATCGTAGGCTTTTGAGAAAAATTGGGCATTTTTTATTCTCTTGCTTGCAGAAAACATATTCTCTGTATGCACACGGGAGGGCATTGTGCAAGGGCAGAGCTGCTGCTGCACTGGGACACAATTTACCGCAAATTTCTCACTTTCTGTCCTTTCATTCTCTTTTTGTGAAGGAAAAAGTGCTTGTGGGAGTGACTCAAGGTCTTCAGCCAGTGAAGCCAGAGCCTCCTTGAGCTGATTGAGTCTGAGGCTCCTGGTCAGGCAGTAATATGCTGCTCCTTTTGGCACAATTATTTTTCCTGATTTGGTCCAACACACAGGGAAGGGAAGTAGGTGCCAAAGAGATGGTTAGGACAAGTTGTTTGTACCTGGTCTTAAATAGGAAACAGTTTCTCTATCCTTGATTTCTTTCTCACTTTATTTGAGCTATTTTAAGTGAATGTTATGCGCAAGCTATTTTCAGAAAGTGGTAATTATATTAAATTTTCTTCTTCTGGTATTCTTTCATTTTGTAATGTATTCAAATGCTGCTAAGATATTGTCCAGACAAGATGACGATAGAATCTGGTCATCTGTTACTGTTTACTAATGAAAGCAAAATTGGAAGATTATGTAGCAACTTTGAAAAGGGTACTTTGACAGTTTTTATTTTATTGGAGTTGTTCTAGTCTATTATTTAACAAACCGCTTCTTTATTGCTTAAAGAAGTGATTGCAGTATTTCACAAGGAACTCATTTTTCTTCAATTTCTATTCACTCGTGCAGTGTTCTTCTGATAGCTTTGTGCTCTGCTTTTCATGCTAAATCCTTTTAAAGCAGTTGCTGGATGAAGTGAATTAATGAAATTTGGCATTCCAGCCTCTTTCATTGCCTGAAAATACAGGGCCCAACACAACCTGGGTCGAGCACATGTGTTACCACTTCAGCACAGGCTGATGGTAAAACTGGCCACTCCTGAACCTGCAAAACTTTCATCAATACCCTTTATGTATATGCATAGCCCTTTTTTAGGACACTGCATAAACCAAATACTAGAATATCTTTTCAGGACCAAATTGGTATTGCTCCAGCAGTGGCCAAAGCTAAACATTTGTACAAGAAGAAAAATACGTATCAGCAATTGTAAATAGTGTAAACAGTGATAGAACATTGCTGCAGGTTTTTGATCAAAGACAACCATCAGTTTGCTCTCTGGTGCTATAAATTATTCTGACATTTCAAATCTAGGGAGCGATATGGCGAAAACTGTATTAATACACATGAAAATCAGTCCTGGTTTGAAACTCTTGTCAGGGATTTCTGCAGGTTAATTGAATTAGAGTCTGTGTGTGCTGCTTCATCCTATCAATTTTTATCTTTTAGTTTTATTGATAGATCATTTGCTTGTGTAGTCAGGAGAAAATGAGAGTCTAACCAGCTTTCTCATTCTTTTTCTGCTGTTCAATCATCAGTGTTCTTTCATTCCTTGTCTATAAGAAATTTGATGAAAATGTTTTCTACATTCCTGTAAACACAACCAGGCAACTTTCATTCAGACTGCAAAGGTTTCTTAGGTCTAGCTCCAACCTTCCTGCTGCATATCTGGGTGAAAATAAAATATTCTTGTTTTCTTTACACTTAAGGATATATATGAGAATATATATATGAATATGTATGTTTTGCAGAGATAGGAAATTTTGGAATTTTATAGTTTTGAATTCAAGGTGTAGCAAATGACTTCTAGTTGATGCACAAGTTGTCAAAGGAGCTTTTATAGAGGTTAGGAATGGAAGGTAGAGGGGTAACAGTAGCAGCGTATCCTGTCATTGTCTCTGCAGGGCAGCTCTTAAAAAAGGATTCTCCTTTATATATCCCTAAATCTACAGTGAATGAAAAGCAGCCCTGAACAGAAGCTGGCAGTCAGTGGAACACGGAGAAAGCTGGGAGGGGGCCTTTCTTTAATGCTTTCTTCATCCTGATTGTTTTTACACTTCCTCAGTGAAGTGAGAGAGCTTGCTGCCTCTTGCTGCTCCCTGGCACCAAGAGCCTGGCACATGCCAGGGAGGAACCTGCTGCAGGGACAGAGCAGGTTGGGGTGTGACTGGGGTGGTGCAGCTGTCACAGCCTGGTGTGAGTGTCCTGAGGAAGCTCAGCGGGGACAGAAACCTCCCACAGAGCAGAAGGGCAGTAGCTCGCTCGATGTTCATTTTCAGTACAAATACAGCCCATGAAAGCGGGGCCTCATGATTCTTCTGCCTTTTGGTGTTTTAAGCAGGAGGTGCCAGAAAAGCTACCGCAGGGATGACTGGCTTGTGGCAGCCCAATGGTCATAGCAAAGTTGCTTTTTGATCCTTCCATCTTGGCTCTTCCTCTTGTTGTGAAACAGAATTCACCAAGCATTGGATTGTTCACCCATGATAGGGGATGTGAGCTGGGATTAGACTGCTGTGAGAGAGGGTGGTTTTACATACTGATGATGCGTTGTTGCAAAAACAATCCTGCTCAGTGCAGAGGGAGCTGCAGGTCCAGCCCCCAGTCTGTACTCTTGAGAATCAGTCCTTGGCATAAGCTTTTGGAATTTTTCACAGGTTGCCCAGAGAGGTGGTGGATGCTCTATCCCTGGAAAAATTCAAGATCAGTCTGGATGGGACTCTGAGCAACCTGTTCTAGTAGAAGATGTCCCTGGTCATTGAAGGGAGGTTGGACTGGGTGACCTTTGATGGTCCCTTCCAACCCAAACAATCCTACAGTTCTTAAACCGGCTTGGAAGTCTTTGCCACTAAAGAGCCGTTTTATACTCAATGCCCTGTTTCACTTACCTGAAAGACAAGCCCGTTTAGCAACCTGCTTGCTTTTGTCTCTGCTGTTGGTGTCTCAATATTTCTCTTAGCTGTCAAGTCTCAGGCTCTAGCTTTTTGCAAGCCAAAAAAAAAAAAGTGTGTTCAGTTCTGTACTGTGGTCTGGGGGATTCATAACTTGATGTGTTTCACCGGACAGTATTTGTTCCCTCCCCTCAGCTCCCATGTCTATACTCATGGCATGTCCGTTTTGCACTCAGAGGTTGATAAAAGTTGAATACAGAGATGAGGTTGCCCTGTCCTGGTCTGAAAGTGAGCCTGGGAGGGGAGAGTCATGCTCCAGGTTATCATCAGCTTCCCAGCCCTCCTGCTCAAGGAATACGGGGGATGTCTACAAGCAGAGTGTGCAGTGTTGTGGCGTTGCTACAGTGCTCGGGAGCAATTCTTGTGGAATGGTGAAAGGCACTTTTAATAAAACCCCAACCATCTACCACATGCTTTTTTTGAGGAGCTGGATTGCCACTGGGGTAATCACTCTAATGGAACTGGAAAGGTGTCATGCTGCAGTTGTTTTCATATTTGTGTGGCCTCTCTTTATTGCTTTACTTTTACTGGGTCCACTGTTGTATTTCCCAGTTGGAGCTAAACACTCCTGAGCCCTGGGGATTTTTTGCAATTATTGCCACTGACAGAGCAAACAGGAATGAGGAATCTGAGCCGTTGCTATAGAGGCTGTATATAGCACAATGCCGGTGAAGCACTGGGCATAATAACCATAACATGAAAAATGAGCTATTGATTCTCTGCCCACTTCCAGGGACTGAAAAATTTCCTCCCAATCTGTAATCCAGTGCACTGAGAGCATCGCCCTCCTGAGTGCAGAATGGAGGTGTGACTCCATTCTGTGGGCACCATTTAGTTTAGACTAATGAAAAAATGAGTGTATTTGAGGAAGAAGCTGGTCACAGGCTTATTTAGTGTCTGTGCAGTGTAATCTGTGCTATTATTTCATGGCACTTAGGTCTGCGAGGGGCTGTTTTGACTTCGGGTGTTTATCAGTCCCACCTTGCATCTCAGGGAGCAGCCATGGCTAAGTCATGGAAAGCATCAAGGGACAATTTGGCATCCTTACTCATTCTGAGCATTGTTTCAACCCCTGCATAAATATGCTACTTGATGTGAGCAAAGATGTCACAGTTTAGATGTTTTTGGCCTAATCATGCCAGAAATGTTCGGGAAAGATCAGGCCCCAATCCTCTGTCATACGCAGAGACAATGTGAATAGTGATCCATCCATCCATCCGTCCATTCATCCTCATGAGCTAAAATGCAGCTGTTTTCTTTGATGTGATCAACTATTTAGTCATTCTTGAAATTTTCCTTTTGGTTCTCATTGTTGGGATTTTCAACATTGCCTAGTGCAGGTTGGCTCCGATCTCTTCTGTGCGCAGTGGCCTGGGAGATCGTGACCCTGCCACAAGGATTGACACCAGTTTTGCTTCCCATGACATCCCTCTCATTGACTTTAGATCCCAATTTACAGGGCAAATTGCCCATACAAAGCAATATTAGTTCGCTGTGGGCAGCTGAAAGAGAAGCACCATGTGGATATCAGCAAAACTTGGCTGCTTGTCTTGCCGGCATCAGTGCCAGCATTTTCTTTGGTTGGCTCCATGCAGATCTGGGACCTTGTGTTTCATTTGGAATTTTGCTCGGGACTCAACCCAAGGTTGGGAGATATGCTGCCAAGTTTTCTCTGGTTTTGTGTCAAGAGCAACTTTGGATTGAAGCTGGCATTGAACCAGGCACGTGACCTAGCTTCTCTACTGTCTCCTACATTGAGGAAAGCCAGTCTAGCCAAAATGGAGTCAGGAAGAGGGTGTTATGGGTTCCTGGTGTAAGATCAAAGTAGCATCCATGGAGGCTTTCACTCTCCCATTTACCCTCAGTCTCACAAAAGAAATTTTGTGGAACAAACCTTCAAGCAAAGGTCATGAATGTTCTTTTTTCCCCTCTCCCTTTCTGAAGCAGTGGGTTAGAAGATGACTCTGCCTTTTTTGAGTGTGTGGTTGAAAGAAAAGGATGCAAAAGCAGCGAGTGAAGCTCAGTGGTTGAATGCCAGGTACCTGGAACTTCTTCATCTCTGCGGTCTTGGGAAGAGGTCCCCAAAAGCAGCAGCTTTGAAATCTTTGAAATATTTTTCTGGGCACTGAGCAAAAGGCTGTCACCTGAGGGTAAAATATAAGAAGCCAAGTAAATTGTTTGATATGTCAGCATTTCTGTTGATACAAATAATTAATGAGAAAATTGATTTTTGGACCAAATTCCTTCTCTCAAGGAGAGAGATTTTCTCACTAAAGGTATCTTGCTCTGTATTTAGGTGTTTCTGCACTACTTATCACATACCAAAACAAGGCATTGTGAAAGAGGATTGGGATGGCATTTTTAAGCCTGTTTTTAACAAAATCCATAGGATGAAATTCTTGAACATGAGCATGGCTCTGTGTAACCCCACAAACAGTTGGGAGGGACAGGCAAACGGCCTGTTTGTATCTGCAAACACTTTTTTTGTGCCTCGCTGTTGCCTGCCTTAGATCTTCTTCCTTTCATTGGCTCGTGTCTGAGTGCTGCTGTGCTGAACGTCTCTGCCTTGACACTGGGTCCAGAACCAGAAAACCCCTTCCATGGTCTTCTGCTGAGCTTTGCCTTAGCACAGGGGGTAGACCTTGGGCATGGGCCATTAGGTTTAGTGTTCCCAGGTGGAGCTCCTGTTATTTTTGCTCATGCAAAATACCTCTGCTGTTGACAGGAATTAATTTGCCCAAACTGGGAAGAACCAAGAGAAATGTTTTAGGGTATATTTTTGTTTTGGATGGAGATATAACTTCCACTTATTCATAACCAACAAGATTTATTTTCAGCATTTGGATGCAGAATGATAAACAGGCAGGGGGGAAAAAAAAGCCACCTCAAACTCTGTTTTCAAATGTATAGAGAAATCAGTGCATTTCGTGGAGTTACAGCTCTCATTTCATAGCAGTGTGTGTTTCTGAGCTCAGTGCTGAATCAATCTATTTGCTTTCCATCTTGGTCTGCCTTTCAAGCAATACCTGACCAATGCTGATCAGCCTGCAGAGATGTGATATGTGACCTACCCCCTCGACTTGCAGCAAATCACACTCCACATGGTCTATTTTTAGAAGTCTGGTTTCTGTATTAGGCTTCTGGAATTCTGTGTTTGCTTCATCTGGAGTACAACAAAAATCTTTTGATTAATTTTAGAAGCAAACTCCTTGGAATAAAATTTGTTTTAATAATGGAAGTGCATTAAAAATTTATATGAGAAGCGGGAATTTATGTCTCTCTGGGACCTGAGATTTAAATACAATCTTACCTGAAACAGACTTTCAAGATGTAATAAACACCAGATTCTCGTTGGATATCTGAGCTCTGTTGGGGTCTCTGTTCCCATCCTGTTTAAAAGCCTTTCTGGCAGGAGCTGGCTTCCCACTCACAGCTTTTCCCTGTTCTCTAGCATAACTAAACACACTCCCTCTTGGTGAAGTGAAAGCCTCTTACCTCTCTTGTTTTCCATCTTTCTGACCACTTCTGCTGAGCTCTGCTGAGTCTCACAGTGCGGGCCAGACCCAAAGCTGTGTTGGTGCTGAACTCCAGCAGTGCTGCCTGGAATGGAGTGATGCCCTCTCAGACTCTCTTGAACATCAGCACAGGCCAGAGGAACCTCTGGTATTTTGCTTCACAAGCCACTTGTGCCTGGTTACACAATCTGGACCAGAGCTGCTGGTCCCCAAACCAGGTTTTTGGGTAGGTTTCTTTTTTTAGCCTCTAGATATTTACATTTGCATTCTCTTGCTGAAGATTTGTGTATTAGCATTTTGTCCTCATCTTCAGTGAATTGCATTTTACTGATTTTTGAGCTGTTATCAAAATCCTGTTGAATTTTATCATCTGCTCCAAATCATCAGTAGCACCTTCTAAGTTGAAATTACTGAATTACTTTTCCTCAATTTTTTAGATTTTTTTTCCCCACCTCCTGGAACTTAAATTCTCAATGGAAATATTGGCTAGATCTCAGGGCTCACCCTCATGGGTTTCATCTCTTTGAAAGATTTTTGGAAAAATAAATACCACATTTTCAGTGATCTCTGTATGAAGCCAGATTTTCCATTATCTTTAAATCACATGAATTACACACAGATTCAGATCACAAATGGGAAGACAGACATTGAAGTGCCATGGCAAAGGCTGTCTCTGTTCTTCTTCCATCTCATTTGAAAGCAGGAAATTCTGTGATTATCAGTAATTATTGTCTGGGTCAGCTCGATTTTGTAGCCCTGCCTCAGCCAGCCTTTTGAGTTCAGAGTGAGGATTTAAAAGCAGGTAACCTATAAAAATGTTATATCTGTGACAATATGAAACAGGCACCCTGAGGTAGTAGGTATTTTTGAATTTGGGTTTAAGAAAATGAAAGAAGAGATGATGTCATTTAATTCTGGGGTCTGAACACCAGGCTGAGAATCCTGAGCCTTAAAACTTTGCACCTGGCTCGGTGACTCGACATTACAAAAGGGAAATGGTGTTTTATATCACTTCGTCTTTTTTTTTTTTTTTTTTTAAAGATATGTGTGGGCAAAATGCACTAATTTACCACTGTGAAGGCATAACATTTTTTAAACTTACTGGTGCCCACACAAATTGAAATGGAAACTATCATTTTAACATTAAGCGTTGCCTCTTTTTTTGTTATAACACAAGGTACTCTTTTCTCAATGAGTGCTGGCCCTAAATCAGATTTCAGTCCTACAAATCAGTCTTATTTTTTCTTCCAACTATCTTTTATTCAAGTTTGTTTCTTGCCTTTTACAACCCTTCCAAAAATCTATTTAGTTTTTGTGTTCTGCTTAATATACTCTCCCAATATTCAATTTGTCAGAGGTTAAGAACATTCTGATAGAAGTTTCCATCAGTTCAGAAATAGTATCAAAGGCAAAAATGATAAACTGGGGAAATTGAGGATATTTTTAAATTTAAAAGGCTAATTTAGACTAAATGGAAAATGAGTGTGAACAACTGCCCCAGCATTTTCACAATAGCCAACCAGATGCTGTCTGAAAAAGAAATAGTCTTAATATCTTCATTTCTTTTTATGCTAAAACATTGGCAGGTATTGATATATGAGGCAAACTAACTTATTTGCACTAAATTGGGCAGTTCACACTGCACAAAAGGCTTTCAGCTGCAGTTGCATAATACATGGTACAGAGGCCCCTGGATCCTGGAAAGCCATGTGTGAAATTGCCTCACAACCACAGGTTTGGCAAATTACTGTTTGTCTGTAAATATCACCCACTTCTGAGTTGGTTTTTACTGAGATTTTTCTGTCCAACTCCTCTCACTTCCAGGGGTCAGAGTGGAGTAATTGCATCTAAAATTTGAGAGCACAGGACTTGGAGTAAGGAGTGTGGTACTCTGCTCTGAACAGCCTCTTGGGCAACTCATTTGAGGTACAGAGGAAAAAAAATAACGAACCACCACCACAAAAAAAACCCCAAACCAAACCCCTCAAACAACCCCCCAGAAAACCAGCGCAGCAAAATGGCTTGAATATTTGCCCAGAGGTAAAATTGGGTTTTGCCATGGTAGCAATGATTTGCATGGGAGGAGAAAATTTAGTTTTGGTTAAGATTGTTCTCTTGAAAATGCTGGAGATTTAAATCCTCTGTAGAGATGATTGTCATAACAACAAAGAGGCTCCACTGAAAGGTTTTCTATGGAAGTGAGAAACCTTTGAGTACCAACACTGCCTTTTTTTCTGATATATTTTTAACACTGATCATTATCTGTTAGGAACAGGAGTGAAACATTGGGTAGGATATGCCAATTTGTTTTTTTTTTATGCCTTATGAATATGCCCTGTGTGTAGCTGAAGCTTCCTGCTTAGCTCAGTTAAAGCCCTCTCCAAGGATCAGTCCTTCTTCCATCCCTGACTGTGCTGTAGTCAGTAGTCATCTCATTTAGGGCTTTTTTTCCCCCATAATATATCTATCCTGAAATACTCATCCTGTTGCTAAGAGCACAGTCTATTATCAAATTCAGTCTCTAGACAAGCAGACACCGTGAATGACTGGCCTGATTCAGCTCTGTTAATTCATTAACTACACAGATGTACAGCAGTTGCACAAATATATTATTATTGCAGGTAATACCAGAATTAAGTCTACGAAAAAGCCATCCCACAGTACTTGGAAGGTTCAGTCAATCTATGGAATGAATAGATTCCATCAATAGATATTTGAGGTCATATTCTGGAACTGTTAATATCAAGAAAATTCACTCTGGTGAACTTCTGGAAAGTTCAGTCACTTTCTGATATTGAGGTTTTGATCCAATCTCATTTCACAAAGAAAATTATCTTAGATTTAGTTGGCTAGCACAAGTCACACTAACGAGGATGAGGATTAATTGTCTTTGTGCATGAGCTTTATTGATCTGCCAAAGGCCTTTGCAAGATGCATCACATAAGACCAAAAAAAAAAATAAAAAAAGGCATTAGGAAATCAAAAGAGGAAGGAAAAAAGAGCTCACTATGTGGTGTTTGAGTTTCTGTTTTGTAGCATGATTTATTGGTCTCTCAGTTTTGTTTCAGGCCCCAGCTTGGATGACAGTAGCTTACAGTAAGCCCACATAGGCTGGCTTGACAGAGATGCATGTGGGATATGTAATGTGGCGCAAGCTGGAAAGAAAGGTGGCTGAGAGTTCAGAGAAATAAGACAGCTTTCTTTTTTTCTTTTCTTTCTTTTCTTTCTTTTCTTTCTTTTCTTTCTTTCTTTTCTTTCTTTCTTTTTTCTCTCTCTCCCCTTTTCCTCTCTTTCTCGTTCTTTCTCTTTCTTCCTTTCTTTCTCTTCTTCCTTTTGTTTTTATAGGAGTTTGTGCATAGCACCACACATTTGCTAAACCATTTGTTTTCCCTAGGCTATTGAAAGCTTATATCTGCTTGTCCTCATTATATTTTGGCATTGCTTAATACTTACACAGAAATATAACTTCATGTCACTGATTTCTCTTTAATGACCAATAAGCCATGAATCAGCAGGAAGATAAACAAGTTCCAAGAGTATTGCCATGCATTGATATTTATCTTTACAGTGGATGTGAAACAAGATGAATTACAGAAACCCCACCTACACTTGTGACACCTACATATTTCTCAACCCTTCCTATGCCCATTCTATCTGAAAATGGATTGAGTGTTAGAAATGTGCCTTCAAAATATTGATAACAATAAAAAAGCCCACTGAATTACTGTTAAGGTTGTGACTGTAGGAGTTTGTGCATAATTAGCTCACTTGTGGACTATAGGTATAGATATAGATATTAATCTCCTTTAATTTGAAATTAAAGGCTCTGTCCAGTGTCAGTGGAGTGAGATGTACAGTCCCAGGGCAATTCTTCCCATCCTGCAAGAGCTGCCCGGGATAAGTGGAGTGGAAATACATTTGGAAGCGTATTTATCTCCAGGAACTTAGAGAGGATCTTGCTTTTGCATGGCTGCAGTTTGAGGAGATGAATCCTATTGATGGGAGTGGTTAAATTAGTTTATATGCTTTTTATGTGGAAGACATTGCAATTGCATTTGTTTTATGGGGCAGGTCTGAGGAAGTTTATTGTACCTGGCCAAAGAACCCTCCTGTGTGGAATTGCACACAGAGATTCAGCAGAAATGAAGGACAGATCATCAACTCTCTTGGTCACAGCCCACTAAGCGTTACTCAACTACAATATTACCAGCCTGAAGACATTAGGGGTATATGTTTCAGTCTTCCAGAAATTCAAATGTGGGCTTCAGGCAGAAAAAAATGCAAGAAAAATCCTGGTGCCCATGCCTATGGGCCATGTTAAATTACTGTGTAGATGGAGCTCCTTCAGGATATCCTATCGTCCCATCTTCCAGAGAAAGTTGAAAAATCCCAAAGCATGGGAGGCACAGTCTGTTCTCCAGCATTGTTATATATTAAAAATAGTAACAGCTGTCTCACATGATGCTGTCCTGGCCCTCATCTTCCTGGTTTTCATTAAAATGCAGAATTTGTTGCTGCTCAGTGTGACACCCCTTGGAGGAGAGGCTGTGGTTGCTCCATGTGGCTCGCACTTCCTTCTTGATATTCCCATCATGGCTTTGTATGGGATGAATAAGTTGGGGGGGCAATTCAACGGGAATTGTTTGAAGCAAAGGGAAGATTATGATTTTCCACAGCAAATGAAAGTCTTGGCATTGTCATATAACAACTCATCCTGCGTTCTTCTGACAGATTGGCTCGATGATGGCTGATGAGGGCTCTGTAGCCACAGTGGCAGTGAATCTTTCAGAATCATTGCAAATGAGTTCAACTCCAAATAAAGCGATGAAGACATTTTTGGTGGTGGTTTTTTTTTGGTTTTTTTTTTTTTTGGTTTGTTTTTTTTTTTTTGTTTTTTTTTTTTTTTTTTTTTGGTTTTTTTTTTT